>JAVQJL010066635.1:0-18134 GCA_036024295.1 Nannoperca obscura
GTTTAAAGTCATCTTCATTGAAAAGTACAGTGCTTTTCCTTCAAAAATAAGGACATTTCAATGTGACCCCAAACTTTTGAACGGTAGTGTAAATAAAATTGAATTGAATTGAATTGAAACTTGGCACAAAAGCACATGTACCACACACACACACACACACACACACACACATATATATAAGCAGTTAATGTTTTTCATAAGTCACTGACTTTCTTTCTCTACCTCTTATTACTCCGTGTCAATTAGTGTGATTGTGCCCATTAACAGTTGTGGAAAATGGGGCACACAGGCCATAGAGCAGAGTACAGATAGTTCTCACTGTAATCTAGACTACATTGTTCTAATAACGTTGGTAGGGTCTTTTAAAATTGGGGTAGGACTGGTTTTCTAGTTTGACTGATTCCCCATTCTGCACATCTACGTGATTCCCAAAGGATGAATTGAGCGAGAATATGTGCAGTTACCAACTATAGTTAATGGAGTGCCAAATGTTGCCTCAATTCTGGAAGTAATTTCACCATTCACTTACAAAGTTTCCTCATAGGGAAGACATGATACATTCAATTGCCCTTGAAATCTATCAGGTGACACAAGTGGCTAAATGACTCTAAAGTGTTATTTTTTCTCTTTTAAAAAAAAATCTGTTAAAGGTGTAAATCTAAAATGTTCAGTGCTGCATGACCATAATAAACCTAGTCTGAGACACACATTCTATAATCTGTTTATTCTGCACTGATTTGCAAATAGTTTGCATTGCACTGAATGGAACCATTGTTAGATCCATGACATTTAGCTAGCAAATATTAGTCAGCAGATAAGCTAACATCTTAGTTGTTTTCTTTTATTTAATAGTTTCTCAAAGATGATAAATGGAACTGTTTTATTAATACAGTAGATATAAATAAGCTGTCCTTGAAATGAAGACTCATGGCATCTTAGCAATAAAATTACTTTTCAACATGAGGGCCTTCACTCACGAGCAGTGAGACATATGGCCTCCATGCAAGCCCATTAAGTCCAATAAAATAAACAAAACCAGAAGAAACAGTGACTGTTTTATTTGCTGACAGGCAGCATGAATCAGTTAAGTGCAAAACAGAACTCATAAAGCACTATAACATGGAGCAGACGCAACATGGTTTAACCTTAGAGCTCCTCAGTCGCATCAAACAAGTGAAGGTGGGACTTAGAAATAGAAGAACACACCAGGTCCCCTGTCAAAATGTCCAGGAAAATGCAAGGTCACGTGCAATTTGTTGTTTCATCAAGCAGCTTCCAATCTCATCTGTTCTGTTTCATTCAGCATGAAGGCTGCAGTCTGGTAGGGTTCTGCTGAAGTGTTTCTTTACCCACTGGTGCAGAATTAGTGTGCATGACATAGGCAGGAAATTAGGAATATAAAATACTTCCCAGATATGATGTCCTGGTAAGTCAAGTAGAACCACGGCGCTGCACGACCTCAACACTGAAATTCAATCAGTACTGAGGGGGCGTTGAGAGAATAAGCCGCCTGACTGATAGTGCTAAAAGGGGTCAGGAAGTCCAAGGCTACTGATCAATAAATGTGAGCAAGCGTACACATGATACATGCCCGATATACACATACACACAAACACACTCTCCTTCTCTCTATACCTCACTTTTGACTGTTCATTAGAAATCACTTGACCCTCCATCTTCACAAAATCATTCCATGAAAGAGTGCAAAATAATAGATTTTAAACACAATCTACACATATCTTTATTGTGTATTTACTACATCAGACCTATGATTGGGTTTATGTTATCTCCCTGAAGCTGCTACAAAGCATTTAGCCATCCTCCTCTCTACATTATTAAGTGTTCCTGTCATTGTTTCTGATGACTTCTCTCAGGCATTCTTCTGAAAATAGAGCTCTCTTGTTCAACGGCTGCCAGGCGAGAACAGACAGACAGGGGAGAGGGCGGTGGGGCTGGTAGAAGAGATGGGTGAGAAATTCTGATCAAATCTGATCAAATAAGCCAATCCCCATGTTTGGTGCTAATGATGTGCCTGGAGGAGAAGCATCTATCCGCTCACCAGATGTGTGTAAGATGGTAACTACGATGATAAAGAGATGAAGAGGGAATTGCCCATTATGGGTAACTGCCTCTACTAAAACTTTAAGTGATGCACCGAAGAAGCTTATTACCATGGACAATTTCCGAAGAATACCAGAAGTTCCTTGACTGATATTTTTTTACCTTCCAGACAGTAATTCAGTTTATTTCAGTGCAGACTTGATACTTGAGACATATTATTCTTTATTTCAGTTATACTTTTGTTATGCGCCCTTGCAGTTGCGAGCTGGGACTATTTTCAACACTCGCGCCAGTGGTGCATTTAGGAAAACATACAGTTAGTCATCTGACGAAAAGAATTGATGAGCGCTGTTTTCTGGCAATTTAATCTAGAAGACAAACGGCAAGAAAACACTGACATTGTGAAAAGGATGCGATGGATATGATCATTTCTCACACTAAAAAGGATTGCTGTACAGCAGCAGACTGACATTTTAGGTGTCAAAACATTTTGAGTTTTCCTTCCTGCTTTCAACTGCAGGAACGTGCACTAATGTAACTTTGGAAACTGTCCAGCTAAGAAGAACAACACTCATTTCAGTAAACACACAAAAACGTCACGTGTTTAAGGTCAAGTGACAAAGCCCTCTAGTAGCCGTATTTACTATAAGTCACGTCTTTTGGGTGCAAAGGAAGAGATAGTGTTACATGGTTATGGAGCCACAAAGTCCACGGAAGGAATATGGTCAGCAGAATGTTGGACTTTGACATGGAGGCCGCTGTTTGTTTCTTGTTTCTAGTGTTTCTTTTAACTCTGAATATAATTGGATAACCCAAACTATAATCTTTCTTCTTACCCTGACAAAGTCCTTTTTGTACCTAAACCTAATATAACCTTAACCATAGTGTTGTCACATCATAAAACAGATTTTTTCTTTTTTACAAAAGTGGACTTGTTTGCTGTGATGGAAGACCTAATGAACTACATCTAGCAGTCTGCCTGGATGGTGGGAAATCAATCTAAAACATAGGCTGATGGCTTCAAATGGTAAGCATGACTGCAAAGTATGGAAACATGGAAAAAAGTATAAATTCCAGTTGGGGACCGAAATTGAATGACGTCTGCCTGCAAATAACAAACTTTCTTTGGGCCCAATTACCGTCTATTTATTGAACAAGGCATTCCTGATTGATATATGTTTACTGTGAGTGATTCATGATTCTCAGCCATTTACCTTAATGAGTAATGGGAATATTGATAATAATTTAATAAATCATATTGTTAGTATTCAAAAATGTATGCCAGCACAAGTGATGGAGTGTGTCTTTATCCACCATTTGCCTTACAATGGAACAATGATGGGATTTAATGAGTGCTGATTATCAGGGCTTTAGCCTGGTTTCAAGATGGAGCCAACAAAATTCTGGTTTACCTTGGAGGAGAAAAAGTAATTCTTATATGTTAATAATGATAAAAGTGATGTCTCTTTTATTTATTTAATGTACATGCATAGTTTTCTGTTTTCTAGCTCACTTCCAGCCTGAAAAAAAACTACAACAATCTATGGTTCCATTAGTTGTGGTATTAACTCTCATTTTTAATAATTTTTTGGTAATCTAATGGCCTACTGTTCTTACCCCTTGAGCAGCTGGTTTAATTCCACTCATATCCATATTCTCTGACTGCGTGCCGCGCTATAAGGGCCTAACAATTACACTTTTTTACAACATGGTGGAGCTCCCTTGAGCCGGACGTCAGGGGCGTCAGAGCACTGAATACTTCCTGGTCCCAGCATTACCTCCAGCTGTTTATATTACTGTTGAAATCATTCTACTTTCCCCTGATTTCCGGGAGATACTCGGCTGAGTGTCAGTTCCTGAAGGGGGCCCGTGGAGTGATTCAATAGGATAGGTCCTCTCTAACAGTAATCCACACACGCTCTCTAGATACCTGCTCAAGAATGCACACACGCACATACAAGCACATGCAAGCACATGCTAGCAAGTGCACAACCACACGCATGCTCAAACAGTCTACCTCTACCCTGTTCAAGCGCTGGGACTGGCACCATTTCTGTCTCATCTCTCCCCTACTCTGCCCTTTGCTCCTCTCATTTTCCACCTGTCTCTGATCCTCTGCCTCTTTTACATTTCAATCCACCGCCTGTTCCTCCTCGTTCTGACATGGGAGTGAGCAGAGAGAGAGAGAGAGCGGGAAAGAGGGAGTTGTCCCCTTTGGGTAGCTAAGCGATTACCGTTTGAAAGATCCAATCCCTTGCATCATACCTCTCACAGCCTCCTCTGCTCTCCCATAATTCTGTGGGAACCCGTTTCTGCCTCCTCTGCACGTCTGGCACCTCCACTCCTCTTTTCTTCGTGTCTCCTTATCCGTTTATTCTTACTTCATTTATGACTCCCCTTGTTGTCTCTAATCCCACCCACAAGCAAGCCATTTAATTCACGCTTGTGAGTTTCTATGTTTGTGTTGTCATTATTCCTTGTGCATCTAGGCGGCGCACTGATATATCTTCATGATCAGGTATTTAAAACCAAAAAGTGTTAGACAACAACAAGACTTGCAATGCTTTATGAGAAAGAATAATATTGTATAATATATAATATAATAATAAGTATTAAAAGTATTAAAAAATAATTGTGCATGCCTGTATCTGTATGTGTACATGCACACTTGAATTGTCTGCTTATAAATGTGTGTTTGTAAGAGTATATCCCAGTGTGTGTTAGCACATGCTGTGAGCTGTTTCAGGAGCCATTTCTGCCTGCCTTATCTGGCTGGGTGGAGTGCTGGCTGCTCCAGCAGCAGAGCCAGAACCCACTGCCCACTGCTTAAGTGGAAGAGGACTAATCCCTTTTCTCAAAGCCCACTCTAGTAAACATCACTTCTCCAAAGCCACCCATGCACACCCAGACTGTCTAGTCCAGCCACGGTCTCCGATATTCTGTGCAGCCTGGGGTTTCTTCATGAATGGAAAATTTTTTGAGAGTGCGTGATCTCATATCAAATAATTACCAGTACCACATTTCATTAAGAGTTTAGGGGAAAGATCTTTGTGCACACGCCAGCACTTAACAGTTATTTGTCCCTCGGATCCTTCAGAAAGGCAGAGCATGCCCAGGTGCACTTTTCTGCATCAATATACCAATCTGCTGCTTTCATTACACTCCATTGCCATGACAAAGGGAAGAGATGTTGTTATGGAAAATGTAGCAACTGGAGTTTGAACCTCGGAAATCTGAACTCATCTAACAGCTGGATAAGAGAACAAAACTACCAGTGAAATGTTCCTAAATGGGTTTTCATTTAAACCAAGGGGGTTCATTTACAAGATTTTTATTTTTCTCAATTTGGAAAATGATCTCTGGGTGCCTTTAGGATACAATTTATTCTAATGGAAAAAGATTACATCTTGAATTAAAAAGTACTCTGCACTGACCAATACACCAGACGGGAATCAGGTCCGAGACGAGTGAAAGAACCATTTTTCTTTGCACTTTGCTGTGCACTGTAGAGACAGTTTGATAAGAACAGCAGTTTATGAGAGCTTTCTTGCCCCAGCAGTGAAACTGAAAGCCATTATCTGCTTACCTTGCTGCTATCAAACAAGGTATTTAACAGGAGAAGGTCAGATGTAAAATAGAGATCTGCCATATGGCGTGACGAGTCTTTGATGAGGAAATTCATCAAAATCACTGCTGTATCTGGCATCCCTGTGATTTTTTACCGTAACGCTTCCTTTAGCCATTTTGAGTACATTTTAAAAGTGGGTGGGTGGTTGGAGGGACAGGGTGGCATATTGAAATTCGTTAAAGTGAGCTTTGCAGACACACTGCACTATGCTCTGCATGGATGGTTGGCTCTCCACTCAATCAACTCTGGTAAAAATTGACCCACATCATCCATTCCTCTGCAAGTCAGGAACAGTGTGTAATGTGGCAAGCTTTTTGCCATATTTCAGGGTGGCCATGCTTTTGATAGATTTTAGTTGTAGAGCAATTATACTGTCATCAGAAAGCATGGAAATGTGCTCCTCTGTGAAACTACTAGATCTGTACAGATTTACATGGCATACCATGCTAAAACAGGTGTCAAATGAGGACAAAAATTGCAACATGGGTATTTAATTTATTCCTATTATTCAATTGGAAAATGGAAACATGTGCATGCTGAAGTAAAAGTGATACTCCAACCCTTTCATATTATTTTAGCTTTAAAACATGCACAGGTAAATCAAAACTCAATAAAAGCACATACAAGGCTAAAACATGCCCCACTAATCGTATTTATTCCCCGTGTAAACAAGTAAGCTAAGAGTTCTAACACTAACACGAACAAGTTGTATTAAATGTTATTTACAGTTTACAGTGGTACTGTATATACCTATTCAAGCTGGCTGACACCTCACACCGCCTCTGCAGTGACTTTCTGTGGTTGTTTTAGGGTTAATCAAAGTTCAAGTATGTTTCAATCTGTAAAGAGGCCACTGGTCAAACTGTGGATTAAATTTAGAATAAGCATTACGCAACACATGCTGACAAGGTAAGGCATCACATTCCACAGCAGCCTGAGTGGACCAGGAGGAAAAATTCAAACCATATCACAGCTGGATCTGTTGAGTCAGGATGAGACAGGTCCAGTCAGGATGTACCTAGAGGTTCCATTAGCAGTTCCCTGCACCTGCGAGACTGCTGGAGCTGGGTCACTGCCAGATGTAACGCAGCCAGATTCCGAGCTGGTGCAAACAAGCTGCAGCAGCCGGCTGGGCTTGGCTGGTCCGCGCCGGTCTGGTGGATGGGCACACCAGAGGGGCTCAGCCTGTTTGTCTGTCTGCACAGCAACAAAACAGCCCGGCCCAGCACAGTCAGCGCCGATATTTTGGCCACAGTCAATGCATGCATGTGTCAGACGCTTCAGTAAGAACGGGGAACGTGGAGAGCTGAGAAGACTCCAACAACATCAAGCATGCAGGGTAAAGTGCGCTTCTCTCAGCCAGTGAGACCACATAGCACTTTTATCCTTTTTTACTCATTGAATCCAATACACACAAACACTGAGGCTATCTCAGACTGTCTGTCAGCTGTCAGAGAATACACTTTGACTGAGCACCGCCTTTTTCCCCCTTTCAAAGCCAGCCACTCCACAAAAGCAGTAATGTTATTTTATGTCAGAAATCTGTTAAAGGTGTAACCTTGCAATGTTACTGTCAGGAAAAACTAATGAGCATCAATTCTCATCACTTTCACTTCTCATAGACACCTGCACACACCAAATCTTCAGCTCCACCAGACGAGGACATACTCTGCTACACAGCAGGGGCAGACACTTCGTTTGCAGCTGATTCTGTTTGTTTCTCCTGTTTGATGGAGTTGAGTGTCCCTAGGGCACAGTCAGAATATTGTGGGCAGCCACAGAGCATAAACGATCTGAGACTTGCTTTTTAGGCTATGTTTACCATCAAAATAGAAAAAAACCTGTTGGCTTTTCATAGAAAGGTAGTTTCTAGCTTACACAAAGCACAGCTCCATCTGCATGTAGATTTTAGTAATAGCGTGGCAGCATTTAACTGGAAATGTTTTGGAAACCATTGTAATGCATTGTGCATCCTGATAATAATGTTCTCTCCATTAATATGTTGATTTTTGCAAAGTTAAATGGGGATAGCATCCTAGAGTGCTATTAAGCCTTTGCATTTCAGAGTGGCTTCAATTAACCTTTTTAGTGATTGCACTGGCGGACACATTGGAATCCATTGTTAATCCAATAATTATTGTCTGGCGGATATACTTGACTTCGCCCTGTCAGCTAGCTAATTCACTTCATGTGGGTTGTTGTTTTAGCTGGAGTCAATATTTCTTCTGATTAGAATTGGTTTTGCTGTTTAAAAGGGGAGACGTTTATCAGGTTGTTATCCATTCTCCAGTAAGTATGCTAAAGACGCAGGTCCATGTAATTTACTTGTGATATAACAACTTTTTAAATACCTTTAACAAAATATATGCCAATATAAACCTGGTCCTTTCTAATACAATCAACTGAAATCATTTAGGAAAAATATGATACCAAATAAAAGTATATTAGCCTGTTTTGTAGATACTGGCTTCGCTTTCTCATTGTTTCAGGCCTCACAGACCCCAGTGCAGCATGTGTAAAATAATTGCTAAATCAACCATTTCTTTCTTGAAATATATATATTCTTTCTTTCCTCTGACCTTACCGTGTAATCATCCAATATGTATGTACTGAAATAAATGTGAACCTTTCCATTTGTCACAAACAATAAAGCATTTTTATTACATCAAACAACAAAGACTTTGTCAAAGAAATGTACAGTATTTCATCCTACACATTGTAGTGCTGTTACCTAAGTTTGGGGTTAGTTTGACCCCAGAGAGGTCTACCTCCCTGTTACACCTCATGTGAACTGTTAAAAATCCAAATAGACTTCTAGCAATTTGAGATTTGAAAGATGAAGGGCTGTGTAAAATGTCCTGTCAACACCAATCACAGACACAGAGCTTATGAAAATTGTATTAAACCATGTTTTACAGCTGGGGTTTCAGACCCCAAACTATATATATAATAATAAATAATGTATTGCATTATTTTCTGTGGCAAACTTCTGAAACATGATATCATCTCAAAATTATGTTTAAAAGCATTTCTCATAAAATTAATCAGGAAGTATCAAAGTTATGAAATGTGTAAGTATATTTTTGAGCTGTTGAAAAGGGCCCCAGGAATCCAGGAACCAAAACAGGGTTAAAAATAATAAGTCAGCATATTCATGTCATGTCTCATGTCTTTGCTATGATACCCTTAAATATGGAATAAAAAAGTCCACTATAATCTGTCTGCAATGCTCCACACTAGCATAAGAGCACTTACCATCATAAGAGTACTATTTCCTGTTAGCTGCAGTGCCATCAGTGAAACCACTACTTGAGCGATACCGACTATCTCAAAGCCTTTTAACCACTGGACTAAATGATGCCCTGTTGGTCCTACAGCTCTAATGTTTTGCTGCTTCTATGTTCAAGGAAAACTGATATGTATTGGCAAGGCATATTGTTCCTTTCAGTACAGGAGCTCAGTGGCAGACAACAACTCACCCCTGTCTTCTTCTCACTATGTTATTTCTGCTCCTCTCCAAGAGACCCATCTGTTGTTAGAAATGTATTTATTGATTACTATTTACTTCTCATGGTTTGCTTGTGTGCCTCAATTTAGCCCCAGAGTCACTCCAGCATTTCAATGACTCTGGCACCCCAAAATTTGGCTTTTTCAAATGGTATGGTATAAAACACCATGGTGTGCCCACAGTTTGTCTGGGAATGTGGAAACCTGGTTAATATTCTAACCAGCAACAGCAGAGTGAAATTTGAAAGCGGAGTCTTTTTTAAAGTGGTTCATTTATCTTGTGTGAGGAGAGCCAGCCTACACTCCGACATAGAGGAAAGACTTACAATGAAAATCCCAATCAAGCAGGAGAAAAGCATTTGTACGGTCATTTGCTAAAAACAAATTGGTCTGTTTCTGCACACTTTGTCCTGCAGAAACTACGATAACATGTTTCAAGGACTTGTGCTAATTGTTATGACAGAAAGGTGTCTAAACCAGAAAGGTACAGTGTCTGCCTCATCTTATCATCAACAACGAGCTCACAATGATTGAAGAAATTGTTTTAAATTCCAGCTCAGCTACAAGCCAAAGAAAGGTTAGAGTCAGAATCCAAAGACATGAGACTGCAGATCATGAGATGGAACCGTTGTAGATTTTTATGGGTGAAAGTAAAGTTTGAAATGAACAATGATGAAACACACAGAGAAAATGGATGTTGAATACTCTGCCAGTGCAAAATAGCTCTAATGAAGTAATATCAATTATAATAGACAATATCAATTAATGAGACCGTAAGGAAGGAGGTACATGTGGGTGGGAGAAGGATCAGGAGCAGGAGATAAGAAATTATTATAGTAAAGGAGAACGTTTTGAATTGAGGATATAACGTAGGAAGTAAACATTTTAAAAATATGGTTTACACTCCATTGCATGGATAAGGAGGTCAATTTGAGTATGACAACAAACAACTGTGTTTAATGATTTATCTGCCTAATCTGATGCAGATCATTAGGCGGAAGCCCCTGTACAACCAAAACAAGGCAAGCATAAAAACATCCGTAAATCGGTTTTCTTTAATAAAACAACACAATTCTCCCATCTGAAGCACTTGCTAAGTATGTTTGGCAGCTTGCTGGGATGCACAGAGTTGACGAAATGAATCCAAGATGCATATTTCATTGAATATTGCCAAAACCTGACTGTACAGCACTAAATATGTGTAAGTCTTATTTATTGCCAACTTCTCCTTTTTTGTTTTGTTCATCCTTTCTTGCAGATAGTGGGACGTGGGGGGGCTAAGCCATGTGTTGCTGATTGAATTTTCTTATTAACAGTGACTGATCAGGACGGGTATGTGGCAGCAGGCGGCAGGCTTTGAGGGAGAACCAGCCCAGCTGAGACAGAGCCTCACTGCTGGGAAGTCACCAGCAGGACAGACACACATATGGAGGAATGCGTGCTTTCCCATAGAGTGGAATTTGAGTGTGTGTGTGTGTGCGTGTGTGTGTGTGCGTGCATGTCACATAAGCTCCATTATAAATGAGCATGGCGCGTAGGGGCAGCTGGACCAAGCATGGGGCAGCTGGGTAATTTGGAGAGTTGTGGAGAGCAGTTTGTCGACACAGCTGTGTTAGCTGAGGTGGTGAAATGGGTTTGGGTCGCATGATAGAGTGTGTGTCCACACATATACTGTATGTCCGCTGCTGTGCATGTATGCACATGCTTCTGCAAGGATGGAAGCACTAGGGGCAGCTCATCTCAAATCCTTGATGTAGACAGGGGGAATAAACAGGCCTGGAACTGAAATGACACTTCACTGAAATATTGATCATCCTCCACAGCAGAGGGAGAATGCACAGTGTACAAACAGACACAAAGAAAGATAGATGAAACAGACAATGCAGATATAAGGGAATAGGTTTTTCAACAAAACCGTTTGCCAGCGCATGGCATTACATAAACATGTTTTCTTTCCTATACTTTGAATCCTACACTGATATATATTTGCTGGGATGTCAATAGGTGCTGCATAATTTACAACTCATATATGATGGGTCCTGATATGTAGTATAACTTTAAATAAATAAACAGATAGGAATACCACAGTGCTGTTAAGGGAAATGTAGCAGCTAGTCTGGCTACTCCAAACAAATAAATTATTCAGTTTACAATCAACTGACAATCGCAGCTACTATGCACACACACACACTGCAGGTGTAGGTAGGAACAAAGATGGAGGAGTTGCTCCATCATACACACTTCCGGTCATTTGAGAAATACAACTTTGGGTTGTTCGTTGTGACAGTGAAGTCCCAAAAATACCACGAGAAACCAAATGGCTTTTAACAAATCAATTAGCACTATCTCCCTGTGATCCAACCCACTGAGGAGTGAGAGGGAGGGGAGAGAAAACCAGAGGCGCTGGAAGGAGGGAGAGGACATGTGAAAGGAAGCAAGAAAGGAGGCCCTTGTTTTTCTTTTTCTCTGCCTCACTGTAATTAGACAAGCAAGTGTGAGCAGAATCCCAATGGCAGCATGCAGGGAGATGTAGAGAGGAGGAATGAAAAGCAGAAAGGAGGGTATACCATGACATTAACCTGAGCCTTAACAATGAAGAAGGCTGGAAAGGTAAATATGGTCTTGTGAAATGGGATGGCAAAATGGGATGACAGACAGGTGGCGGTGGTCGAGATTTGCTTGGTATAAAAGAAGGAAAAGAAGAACAACTAATCAAACTATGTGTGTCTGTTTGCAGATGAAAGGTAACTTAACTAACTGACATTCTTTTTCTAAAAGATACATAATTAACACACAAACACAAAATGTTCACTGTAACCATTTTTTTCCTACAGTATCTGCTCGGGCCTGTCACACAGCTGTACACTTATCCGCCTCACACACTTCCCCAAATAAATATGACTTTACTTCTTGTCCTGCCACTTGCTTCTAAACATAATTTTCAATTGCAAACTAGTTGACGGGGTTGCAATGGAGGTGCCTTTCTACTACTACACACACACACACACACACACTCCTTTTAAGATCAGACAGGACAATATAACAGATTGATTGCCAGTATACTCCTTTTTATGCCCCTCAAAAAGTCTTATGTTTTAGTGCAGCTGGAGGGCAGGAAGACTTACTAAGCTGGGGTAGTAACTAAATAATAGATCAAATTAAGCCAACAACACAGCAACTGAGGTAGGCAAAATGAATGCTGAATTATATTACATTATAGCAATTATAATCACTTCAGTGCAATTCTGCTTTATTGACAAATAAGAAAAGATGTTGGGAACACTATAGAACATGACAGATTAAATTATGTGTAATATATGATCTACAATTCTAAAGTATTCATCTCTGCTATGCTCTGTCTTCATACTATTGGAAATGACTATGTACATTGAATGTCTATAACTATGACACCAGATAACTGATATACTGAGATACGGAGCTATCAACAAAATCTTGTGAACATGACAAATAAACCTTTGGATCCTTAGTAATTTTTTTATGAGTGACAACCCGCTCTGTTCTTCAACAGCAAGCCTGTAAATGTAGAGTAGGTATGAAAAAGCGTATCTACAGAATATTTGAGGAACAAATAAATGATATGCCTCCAGCTCAGCTTCATCGTCATAGGCCAGATTCGTCATTCGGCAGGATTTGAAATGTCTTCCTCCAAGCTCTTAAAATGGCTTTCCTTGATCTGTGCCACAATTTGGATAGCCAAGCCTGCCGATGAGTCAACACAGGGCACTTTTCTTTCTTTTTTTATGAGTGCTAAGAAGAGCATTTCCAAACTGATACATTTAATTGAACCTGACTTCAGTTCTTCATTATCAAAGAAACATTCAAATCAAAGCTTTTAATTGTTTAAATACCCTTAAAAATGTGGCCAATAATATGATGTATGAAAACAGAGATGTTGTATCCTTATATTTAGAATAACAGAAGAGAATCTCTTACAGATTTTGTAGCTATGTACAATGGGTGCTTATCGAGATCTGAGGTGGCTTCATCAAATATTAAGCAGCATTTCAAACAGAACTGTCAGACTGTGACAGAGGATAGCACACTTGAAAGTGAGATAATCCATCAACACATTTGAACCTGCAAACACTGATGACCCATTTCTTTCTGACACCTGTTTCAACACTTCAGGTGAAACATGCATTATTAACAACATTTATCTTTCACTTCCTGAGCTTGTGGGTGCTTGTGACTACACTTGTGTGTGTTGTGTTTGTATTGAAAAGAGAAAGAACCTGTAAAAAACGAAAAAAAAAAAAAATGAAAAGATGACATTAACATTTATTTTAATAAAATATAAACTATGAAATATATTTAGGTGTTTTAGTCATGTTAAGCCCTTTTAACTGGCACAAACAACTCATATTTTATACATTGTATCACTTTCAGATAAGGGCTTGGTTGCCATGCTTACATATGGTACTTTAATTCAGTACAATAGCTGCCAAATACAGCTCTGAAGGCCATATTCCAGCAACACATTAAAGGGACTTGTTTAATGGTGCGTTTTTGTCTAAATCTTGTTTCTAAATGGAGGTTAGCAAGCTTCAACAGTGTTCTGGAAATTTCCTGGAAGCCCCCCACTCTGAAACAAAGCTTCATGGCCACTGTGGATAATCCATCTGATTCAAGTTTTTTTTCAGGAGCTATAATTAAATTTCCCCACGATCAAGCCACTATAACGGAGGGGGATTGGACACTGAGTGGAATTGAAGTTCAGAGGAGCGAGACCTCTATAATGAAGTTTATTCATTTAAAGTGTATAGCATGCCACTGAGCAGCGCTATCTCACATTCACCATGTAGTCGCTAAATGACCTGACAAAAAAAAGAATGATATACTGTACTGCATGTGGCAGCAGCAATAATCCAGTTTAATATGAAACCTGGTGCAGATCACAAAGACGCAACACATGTTTTTTAATGAGAGAGGCAATTAGACTGTGATTCTGAGGGTCCATGTGTATGAGATTGTTAATTTCAATTACAGGATACATCAGTATCCACCTCAGCTCTCTTCTTCCTCTGTGGGGAAATTTTTAGAAGCTCCACTATATTAGGGAGCATAACTGTGTTAAGCTAGGTGTGCCTGCAATCAAGATCAGAAGTACACAGTTATACCAATTAAAGGGGGAGAAAAAGATAGAAAAGCTTTGAAGATGGGAAAACAACTTCTGCAAATGACGTTTGCACTTTGGGAACTGTGCTCTTGGCCTGCAGAGAGAGGTGATGGTCTCCATTTTTACAAAAAGGGGATTAAGAGGATATCTTGGCATCTTGTTCATGAGTGAAGGTAAAATGGTGCACTTGATCAAACACTGTCGAGAGATCGGTGCTGTGGCTGCAGTCATGCAGACACTGAACCAGACAAAGTTTGCAGTAAAAAAGGCCTGAAGGCAGAGGTCTCAATTTAAGTGATCTATATTCTACCCCTTACCTACTGCCACAAGCTCTGGTTAGTGACTGAGAGGATAAGATTGATCCTTAGAGGGTGAGGGGCTCAGGGTAGAACTGCTGCTCCTTAGCATTAAAAAAGCGCCAATTGAGGTGGTTCAGCCATCTGATTAGAAACCCTAACAGATGCCTCTTTTTGGAGAGCATGTCTGACTGAGGGAGGACTCACTGGGAGGAGACCAAGAACCTAAAATGGATTATATATATCGCCACATGTCGAAACACCTTGGGATCCCCCTGGATGTGTTTGAAGGACCCCCAGGCTAGAGCTGCTTCCACTCCACTCCACACACAGTGGACCAGCTTTTACCGTAAGCCTCTTTAAGATCATAAGGGGAGTCGTGGGAATTTTGCTTGCTATCTGACGACATGGGATTTGTAGACCTGTGAAAGGCTAAAGATTGTGTTCATCATTTGGCTGAGTTTACTCCAATCTGTGATACATTTGGCCAAAAATCTCAAGGTACATTTTACACAGGGTTCAATTCAGTGACATTTTAAATGAGCTGGGATAGCTGTTTGCATATGATACCCTCCTTCTGGCTTAACTGGACTTTGACCTTCAATGTGCCCATTTTGCAGCGGAGTGAGCATGAGCACTGATACTTAAAAGTGTGAGGTTTTATGGTTTCTCCATCCACACGAGAGAGGATAACATGTCTTCAAAGTCTTACTCATGTGTGACTGTAAGAAGGATCATGGGATTAATAGGGAATGTCAGCTGCACTTATTGCAGGTGTTATGTTGGGATAAAGGGGTGAAAGAAAGTGTTGGCTACAGATTAAGGCTCTTAATGTTCTGCTGTTGGTTGCCATTGGTCATCTATGGTCATGATTTTAGGGTAGGACCAAAAGAATGACATAGCAGTGAAGAGGTTTCTCTGCAGGTTGAGTGGCCTCACTCTGCATGATAAAAACAGGACATCATCTAAAACAAGATTGTTGGAGAAAAGACCATCTTGGCTGCTCCCTGCTGGCACCTCAACTCTGAGAAAGAGTACAGGCTAAAAGATGGATAAATAAATGGATATATGGATGGAAAAAGGGGGGGAAATGAGCTGGGAATACCCACACACAAACACATCCACAGTTGCTACAGCAAGACTGAAAAACATGAGGGCTTTGCAATGGCAACAAATTGCTCAACTCCCTAATCTTTAGTGTAATGCCATTATTATTGGTGACATGATGTCAGCTCAAAAGCCATGATATGGTCTATCACAGAGTCATATTGTGTTCATTTTCACAATTGGATGGGGAGAGAGCGGCGTGCTTGAAAAAAGGAAAACAAAATTAATCTAACGAGCTTTTGCTTGTTAAGTACGTGCACTGTCTCCAGCTGAATGACAATGACGAGGCATCCGCTTACCACGATACACATTCCATTGTGAATAAATGAATATGTGAGCACGCTGCAAAATAAAAGGCAAATGGAGGAATTAATTCAATGAAATGAAAAGCCTGTATTGCCAGATAAGCCATAAGGCTTCACTGCCGAGGTATGAAATTTGACAGCGTTTGTTGAGCCACGTGGATTCAATGGCTTGGTCTATCTGTGACAATCTGTCCATGCAGTGTCCAGTGTGGTAGGCGTGCATCTCCAGCCAGAGTTTCTTGCATCATTAATTTAGCATCTCCCTGGCGCAGTGTTTTTGGCAGCTTTTTTTTTTGCATATGGGCAAAGTAAATGCCAGGACAAACAGAGGTCAGAGAGCAACAGAAAAGAAAAAAAAATCACAAGAAATCTTGCTCTCACAACATTTACAAACATCCATACTCTGCCTTAGAGAAAACAATAGTTTTTGCCATAGGTATCTGTCCAGCTCCCACAAGGCCACTCGGCTATCAGGACAGCTAAAACAGGCACGGTGCTTGGCACCAAGCTACAAAGAGCCTGAGCCTTCAGGGGGAGTCCTGTTTGATGGGGAGGTGATGAAGATGGACGGTCACCCTGCCAACTACCTCTGAGTCATATAGCAGGAACGAGTGATGGGGGTGGGCAAGCCGTAAAAAATTAAAAATAGCACCAAGACAGAACGAGCAGGATGGTTACAGTAAAGGCTGCGCTGAGTAGCTCTGAATGCTGGGTAATTGGAATGGGAGAGCCCTTGATGAGAGCGAGAGGATTCTGCTCACAGCTAAGGGAGACATTTTCTACCGCCACATACTTTATGTGAGAGCCTTGAAGTTGTTCTGGCAAACATGACCTGACTGTCACTGCAGTGAGGGCAGGAAAGCAGCATTGAGAGGTTTGTAGTATTCTTTCTCCACAAAGACAACGAGAAAAGCGAGGACAAGAGTTTACAGTGTGTGACTTATCCACTGGACAAGCTATGGCCACATTCTCACAGCATGCTGTTTCGCCTGAATGAGCTCATAGGGTGACCAAGATGGAAAGAGTCTTTATCAAGCCAGCTTGAGATGTGTAGAGTTTCCAGGGGAAGAAAAATAATTTTCATGAACAAATTAAACTGATGTGAGGGTAACAGCATGACCTTGACATTTTGCATCCACAGAAATGCATACAGGGGGTTTTTTTATTACCGAAGGGAAGAAAGATTGATGGGCCTACAGGGCATCTGCAGTGTAAATATGTTGACTAGCAGCTGCTACAGTGGACAAAGTAACAGCCACAAAATACACAATTGGAATACATAAGAAGGTTAAAATAGATTATTTTTTTGTATTTTCTTCAAAGTACACAGATGACACAATAATAGATTATTTAAAAAAAATGAAGTATGGACAGGCAAACACGCAAGAGGCCGCATTAAAATGCAGCTCAGCAAATACTCATTATTTTTACACTTGTACAGTCAAAGAGGAGGAAGAAACTCTGCATTATATGAGGGTAACACTTCAGATTAGTGGACTGAAAAAGAAAATAAAGATGTGAATTTGAATGTATTCCATCTATGGCGCTCTGTTCTTCCCTCTGAAGTGTTTTCAGAATGAAGGGAAGGTACAAGGAAAAGGTATTTAAGCATGACAGTAGAGCTGGAATTAGTTAAAGCTACAAAATACTGCTGTCAGAATTCCTTCTGTTCAGTCACACAGCTTTAGCTGGGCCTGCAAGTGACCTTGAATACATACATATATGTATGAACACATGGAGACGGTATGGGAATATTTACATTTAGATACACTTCAACATTTCATTTCTCAAGTGTCAACTGTACACTGGGAACAGCGTGCGCAGATATCAGTTGTGGTTACCTGAGCCATAAACAAGCGATTTTTCTTTCAAAGGTTTCAAAATAGTACAATGGGATGTGTCCGATGAGATGAAAACATGTTCACATCATAATTCCACAGAGACTGATAACAAATCTCGGGAGTGTCTCTAGTTGTTCTCCTTCCTCCTGCTCTCTCTCTCGGGGGGGGGGGGGGGGGGGGGGGGGGGGGGGGGGGGGGGGGGGGGGGGGGGGGGGGGGGGGGGGGGGGGGGGGGGGGGGGGGGGGGGGGGGG
>JAVQJL010066640.1:0-21734 GCA_036024295.1 Nannoperca obscura
TAGGTGTCATGAAAACAGAACTTGGCGGCCTTTTAATAAATAAGTCTCTAAAGCGAAGAGAGAGTCTCCTCCCCTCGCTCCGCTGCCTTTAGCACAGCTCCAGCATCTCCATCAACAAGTCAATAGAGGCTCTGGCTCGCCGAGACATTAGCTAGGAAGCTATGGAGGTGAGCAGGGCTTATTATAAGCCTCTTAGTGATTCTGCAGGAGGTGAAGAAATGGTCTCTGTTAGGGGAATCAATCCCCGGGTAATTACCTAGCCACACTGCAGGCTGCTGAGGATGACTAGGACCGGGCTGAGGCTGCGAAGGCTAGTGAGCTCCAGTTCAATAGGAGCCTTTTAGGAGAGCCCATTGTCTCAGACTTAAGAGAGGGGTGCAGACTGATAATGATAATGATGATGACGACGATGATGATAAATACACAGCCAGTAATCAAGTGGTGTTTGACGGACACAAGTGAACAGCAGGGCTCATCAGAGTTGAGCTGCACACAGGCAGCCGATCTATAATCCATCCAATTTTCAGACACGCTTACCCTGTTCGGGGTCACTATCCCAGCATCCACTGGGAAAGAGGAAGAGAACACACTGGATGAATCTCCAGGCAAACACAAGGATTAAACACCCTCATCGTTGACCTTTGTTAACCTCATCAAATGAAATGTGGTGTACCAAATAATAACTTTCTCTCTCGCAGTAGTGACACTTTCAGCGTTCTTCTCCCTCCGACGGGAGAGTTTTCAGCATCACTATTGGTTTCATGGGAAGAAATCTGACAACAGAGCATTTAACAGGACACAATCCACCCAATTAAGCCAAAGAAGAGACAGAAAAATGAAGGTTGTCCATTCCTGAACATCAGTCTTTAAACGTGGTTCCTATTTGGCTTCTGATGAAGTGTCCGAGACATGAGTGGTGTCCCAGTTCATAGCAGAGTTACTCTCCTGTCACCTCATGTAATTCGGTTTTTACAGGGAAACGCATAAATGGTGGGAAGGATTATAGAGAATTTTGACAAAGCCGAATCAGAGAATGGACAGACGGACTGCTGATGCTGATAAATATCTCCTGATTTCAGGTCTTTATTGATTCCAACAAGTCTGGACTCTGACAGAGTGCCCCCAAGAGGCTGAGGCACCGAACAACAACCTGAAGCCCACAGTTTTATCTTTTCTTCTTACGTATCTTTATTGTATGTTTTATGAATCTTATGTGAAAGTCACTGTGTGTTATATGTTTCACATGGCTTCAAGACAAATTTCCCCTTAAGGACAATAAAGTAAGTTGCAGATGAAGAACAAAGGCAGGTCATCTGGACAGACAAACAGATTAAAAGGTTGTTGTTTCAATAAATAATGAATAATCTCAGTGAGCACACTGGAAGCTCCCTGACCTGTACAACAAGGAAACTATTCTGTTCTACTCTTCTTCCTTTTTGAGGGATGGTAGAGGTCTTCAGCAAAACTGGACCCTGACAGAGTACCCCCAAGTGGAAGAGATACAAAACAGCAGCCTATAAAGGAAGGTGTTTTGGACTGATGAGCAGATAAAAAAATGTTGGTTCAATGAGCAGTTCTACTAAACTTAATCCCACTGAGCATATGAGCAGCACTAACCTGGATGCTAATGAAAAAGAGCAAAGTATTTTGTAGGTTCATGCTTAACAATTGCTTGAAATACCTCACTGTGGCTGTTTGTCCTATACATGATATATCCCTACAATTTAATTTATTCTTATTCACATTGTTAGTTAATTTGATCTGATATCTTTGTTGAGTAAACAACAAATATAATTATGTATAGCTACTAGCCCTAAACTTGCAGACAGACAGGCAGACAGACAGATGGGTTAGCAGAGATAAAAAGAAAGTTTGACAGACAGGCAGACAGAAAGACAAGCACACAGTTGAAGCCTTGCTACTCTGACACCTGGGAAGCTATTTGCAACAACGCACGCAGAAAGAGGATATGAATAAGAAAAGCTAAAAGAGAGAAACTAGATAAAGTAAAAGCATTCTTTCATATGAAATCAAGAGTTTAGGGGGCAGAGTTCAGCCATAAGTGGCGCTGCTACAACATGGCGCAGAAAGAAATTAATTTCACATTCTTTAATTTTCAGAATAAAATGGCCAGCCATTTCAGGTCGAATAATTGTTTGAACCAATGATTTTATCATTAATCCGACAGCGGCCCTCGAGAGCTGGGGGTCACACCGGAGGTTGATTAGGTACGAGGCTGCACAAAGAGCCCTCCAGTCGATGCCATTGAAAAGGAGCAAGTCATTTAGATTGTGAATTGGTCCCGGGGCTGCGAGGCTCGCTCCATTACAGGCCATTTTCAATTTCAGCCTCACAATAAACATCAAGCCGGGCCAAGGAAATTACAGCATCTTGGAGATGTAGCCGAACAGATAGGTGGGGTACGGACAAGATGACACAACTGGAGGGAGAGGAGGGGCGGGTAATAGTAAGGGCTGGGGAAAGAGAAAGAGAAAGAGAGAGAGACTAGAGATTATCCAAAGTAGAAAACTGGAAGACTGAGAGAAAAAGGAAAGATATTCCAGCCTCTCTGACAGGTTTACATACAGCAGCTGCACTTAAAACACTAATGTACTAATACAACTGAGAGAAGCTCGTGTGTACACAGAGTCACAGAAGAGCTTTCTCTTTACATCTTCATTGAGCTGAAATGATCAACTATGGACAAAGACTTCAACAGTAGGCCTCACTCTTTCTCTTATATCATACAACTCCAATTAATGTCGGACTTCTTCAAAAGTCATTAGACCAACCAAGAACTTGACATAATCTATCCACCATAATCAGTTTTCACTTTGCAATTACACACAGATGAATAAGAACTATTTGTCCATCTAATAGTGAGAGACATTTGTTCACACACAATATGTCGGTCCCAAACATCTTTTCAGTCTCATGACTACAAACACAAATTCAGGTTGTTTACTTATTTAATACTTGTATTGACCATTCAGCACCAGTTTAATTTGTGTTCATTGCACGACTCAATGGACATCATTTAACTGATGGTTGTAACAATGGACATCATTTAACTGATGGTTGTAACAATGGACATCATTTAACTGATGGTTGTAACAATGGACCTCATTTAACTGATGGTTGTAACAATGGACATCATTTAACTGATGGTTGTAACAATGGTCTTGTTTACTCATGGTCTGTATACGAATCCATATAACACTGAAATAAATTGGAAATTGCATTATTTCACCAAATCACGTTGTGCTATCAAAAGAAAAACATGTACTGCCAACATTTTAGTTTCATTTGCTTTCTTACGTTCTTTCCAACACAGACAGGAAAGTTACATGTGGCCGTGGTTCTCTAACTGATCTACCCACAGTGAAACAGGTTATTGCTTAATTTAGGGCAAACCAACTGACCTTCATTTAGACGGAAAGGCTCTGAAAGCAGCCCTGAGCGTTCCCATCAGTACCCCCTGTTATAAATGTACTGGGAGACTTTACGACACACCAGAAGAAGACAGGAGAGACTTTTGAATAAGAAGGCGTCGCCACCCATGTCACAAAGAAAACCCCCTGTAAACAGTATATAAGACTCCAAGATCAGAAAGCACCGCTAGACACCAGCACTGCTGCCTCAAGCCAAGTCGCCAGTTGCTTTGAGGAGGGCTTTAGGTTTCTTCAGTTGAACACACCACAATGATCAGGACATTAGGGAGAACACGCCTCTGGTGCCATGCTTTCTAGATCAGCCACTAATGAAGCCATGATCACCCTGGAAATTGGTGGCTGTAGAGCAGATGGACAACAGTCCCAGGGGCTTAGAGAAGTCAAGTTGCAAAATGTGCCGGGGTCAAGCCTGGACAGGCAAAGTTCAATTTTACCTTTATACACGTTCAAATATCACAAATAAGTGTCTGTTTGGATGAGGTGGTAACGTTAGTGTACTGATAAAAACTAAATGTGCAATGGAAAAAGACTTATGAAATAAATACTGACGTACATATGAAGAATGCGACTCATTTGTCATTGAAATGTCAGATCCGTCTAAGAACCAAAAAATAGCGGCAAACAAATACAGAAGATATGCCTGGGCCTGTAGCGTTCCTGAAACAAATACATGAAAAACAAACATAAATGCTATATTTCCATCTTGCATTGCACTCACTCGAGATTTGACTAATGCTCTTTTAATTAAGTCATCTCATCGTGCCCTCTTCTTCTGCAATGGTTTAATGGCACCTGACAGGAGAACTCCTGATATTTGCATAACGGTAGTGGATGGAAACACACATTAACTTGGATAGAAACCTTACTAATGCTTGCCCATACCCTTTGCTATGCTATGGGCAGCACAAATTAGATTGTTAGACCTCCATCACCTCATCAAACCATGAGTAGACCGGTGCCTGACCCACTGTGTGGTCCACCCCTGAAGGATTTAGTTGCTCTCTAAACTAACCTTCTAAGGTGGCACCCACACTGGTCAGATGAGTAGTCTGTAGCTTCCCAGGAGACCATAGAGTCATCAAACAGTCCTCTGAATTCCTTTAAGACACAGTAACCAGTGGTCAATAGTTTGCGCTGAAGCCTCCCTTTCTGCGGTGCGTGACCCAGACAAATATAACAGGTACGCCTTCGATAGTCTAACAATGGAATAATTAAGATGCTGGCAAGAAACTGAATACAAACAGCAGAATGCTGCACTGGTTTTCATAGAAGCCACAGAAGCCTCAAGACTAGGAAGGAGACAATCAGGTGATTTGTCTCAAAGCAATTATCCACATCACTTAACTCCCAGGGGTCATATTCAATATGGGTAGAGAGATAATCTCAACATGGTATGGTGGGAAACTAGTTGTAGTGTTTGGGGAAAAAACCTTGGTAAGGCTGCATATGGTCAACAATAATACCTTGTTTCTACTTCAACTAGGGCTCGGTATCATAATATATTCTATATTGAGACACCGTCTCCGTCACCGTCTTTTGAGTGTTTGAGGGAGTTCTTAGATTTTGGTATTGTATGAAAAAAGTCACTAAGTGCCAATACAATCCTGGAGTTTTGTACTAATTCAAACAATATACTTACTTAAGGAGCCAAAGAAGCAGTAGAAGAACTTCACATTAATAAAAGTATTTTTAATTGCCCCAAATTCTGATATAAATCAGAATCTGTTTGATCAAAGAGTAAGTTAGAAGATTACAAATCTGAGAAAAACCTTCGATGCCAGCTTTCGGTGCTTGACAGTTTCTGAACTCATTGATATGGAATAATTTCGGTCGCTGCCAGATAATAATGTCAGGTTTGATAGCCAGTCCCACCTCCAACACACTGTCAGAATCATTAACACATATAAGATCTCAATGCATCTAAGCTAGAAGGAGTTCACCCCAAGATGAAAAGGATGTCATTATCTGGTCTCTCAAGTGTCATTGGAAACTCCACTGTAACCCACAAACACACAGCAGGTGAGTTCTTGTTGTTCCAGCTTTCTGCTGCACCACTTCTGCTGACCATTCAAATATTCTGATCCAATCCAAGTATTTTCTGGGCTAATCATTTTACTGTGAGTCCAAATCGCCTACAAACAAAGGGTTGACTGCAGCTGTGTTTCAAATGAGGTTTTTGGAGCAAATTAACCTTTTAGTTAGACAGACTATTGCTCAACAGTATGTTAGACTATTTTTGAATGTGTGTGAAAATAAAAAGAATAGTTTAGGTGTAGCTCCATACAAGGCCATATGAATCTGAAAGAGGAGCAGCTAAACAAAAACCAAAGCAATAAAAAAAATCCTTCTCTGTGGTGGTATTAAGAACATTAAACACCGGCGTTTTCTCTCCATCTGTGGCAGAAAATCAATGGTCGCGGCCCGCGAGGACAGCCGGAGGCTAATTTTACCCTGCATTTTCTCTGGCGGCTAATCCCGCGGCCAGGAGCTAAACCAGGGAGAGCAAGATGAGGAAGAGGAGCAGAGAAGAAAAGGAAGAGAGATCTCCCTCCCGAAATGAATATTATCAGCATGAAAACAAAGTGACTACCTGAACAAAGTCTATTTTACAGAACCACTTCAATAGATTTCACCCCTCTCCCTTCCTCCCTCCCTCTCTCTGCAGGGTGACTGGGGTATATATAGCTATATATGCATCCCAAATACTGCCTACCTACCCCCACCCACCCAAAAAGCCACACACACACACACACTACATATACAGGGCAGATATATGCAGACACACACATGCAGACAGCTGTAATGGGAGTAAACTCGATCAGGGAGCTCCTTGACAAAAGCTTTTTTTTAAATACTAAAGAGAAAGTTTCTAAAGTTGTTTCCACTGAAGATTCACCAATTAGTTCTATGTATTTTTCCAGAGGTGGTGGTAGACAGCTGAAGCCCAGCAGATGAAGAACAGTGAGGAAAGCCTGCTTGCATTAGCCCCATTTTAGAGTATGTTTGTGCTTTGATTTCGTACCTTCAGGTCAGGCTGGTTAGGACGTAAAGTGCAGAGATTAAAGAGACATTTGGAATAAAGTCAAGACAACCGACAGAGTATGTTAAATTGTTCTGGTATGTTGGGCCGAGTCTACAGCAGTCTCAGCTTGCAAGTAGTGCAAGTTCACAAAAATAAAGCCCAACTTATCTACGCTATTTTACAGCCAGGCTAATTTATGATTCACATGTGACATCTGACAAACATACATGAATTCAGAAAAGAGTTGTAGAGTTTGCAGTGAGCCCTTACATCTGCTGTTTCCAGCTAAATTACACAGTAAAATATTCGCAGGCGTCTTTTTGCTAAAACAGAACTGATCAGCTTGAGATGCTGCCTTGGATATCCATGTTTGGAATTGGATATCCTCAATAGTACACATTCATCTATATTTTATTTTCTATTCCACCTTTTAAAGGCATTTTTGTTTTTCATGTAGCTGGTGTTTTCATTCAGGTTGTTATACTAATTTAAGATATGCATATAAAATGAATGGAAACATACTTCCATATTCGACTGTAAGAAGCATGCATGCTCTTGTGTGCTTACGTGTGTGTTTGAGAGAGAGAGAGAGAGAGAGAGAGAGAGAGAGAGAGAGAGAGAGAGAGAGAGAGAGAGAGAGAGAGAGAGAGGAGGGGTGCTGTTTTAGTCATTAAGGAAATGAAGTGAGGGGTGAAATCTACTGAGGGAGATAGATTTCTATAGAGTCATGGTACATGCTCTATCACATCAGGCACAACACACAGCTAAATCAAATCTTTCTGCTCTGCTACTGATCCACTCTGCACCGTTGCATGAAAACAACACACTCAACTAGGAGTGTGTGTGAGTCCGTGTGCATATGCATGACTATGTTCATAAACATGTGTTTACGTACTGCGCTGTAGCCAGGTACACCACAGAGAATGACTAAACACACTCAATGACTTTTATGTTTTTAGATGTAAAGAAAAATTCAACAAAAAAGGTCTAGAAATATATTTAGATTGTCTTCAAATCTAAATGAATTTGAAGAAAATAGACTAATATTTTATCACACTGACCAAGTAAAACTGTAATATCTTGTCAGGCTTCTGTCACTCTGCCCCGATGAAGAAAACTGCTGTTATATGATATGACGGAAAGAGGTTTTGCTTAAGCTGAAGGCCCCTGCGACACGACATGACCTATCAAAATGAGCACATTTTGTGAGCAGGCCATGGCTGGTCTGCTACCTGTTAAAGCTGCAAGGAGCAGCCTGTAGAAATAACCACTGTACTGTATGTGTATGGCGACCACCCAGGTGGGCTGAACTTAAGAACCTCAGTCAGCATCACACCCGGTCTTCTCATTTATAGGCATCTAAAACCCCTGAACCTCCCTGGCTGCTTCACACACACACACACACACACAGAGAGACTTTAATAGGAGGATGATACAGAGGGAGAGTGAAAGAGAGAGGCAAAGGGTGGGGTAAGAGGGATGAGGAAAAATAGACAAAAAGAGGGGAACGGCAGGGTAGACAAGAATGAATGGAAGAGGAGAGGGGGGGAGATAGGACGAGAGAGAAAAGAGAAAAGGAGGGTAGACGCCTCTTCCACATCACTGCCTTCAATTTAACACAGGTGGTAAAGTTAGCAGATAACACTGATAGTTTCACCAAGGCTTCGCATGAGGAATGATACACAACATGCACAGGGACACACACACACACACACACACAGAGATTTCTACCTCCTCCAGTATGAAATGGGGGGTAGGAGCAGAGATGGAGGGAGAGATGCTGGAATCCAAGGACAAAAAAGGAAAGAGGAAAAAAAGAGGAGGCTAGAGAGAGAAAAACCATCAGTCTGCCTATTTCAGAGAGTGTGTGTGTGTGTGTGTGTGCTTGTCAATTACAGAGCTGAGATAGTTTATTAACCTCTCAGGCCTGAAGGTCATCTTAGTACCACAGGTTAGGACCTGCAGGTAATTGATGAAGTGCAGTGTCACGCCGGCCACATCTCCACACCTCTGTAACATACTTTTTTTTAAATACACCAGAATCTCACTGCCGACGGAGGCCTACAGGTCTGCAACATCAAGTCAATCTCATCTCAGAAAAATGAGCCTGTTCTCCGGCAGCATTACAAAGACGTACAGTTTTGGGGGAAACGGGTTAGTTGGTAAATTCACCTCCAACCATGTCGCTGTTGGTAAACTTCAGTAGCTGCTCTTTAGCCTCATTGCTCTTAGTTTTAATTGTCGAAGAAATATACAGACATCCCTCAGTATTTCTTAAAAAACAGAAAATCTGGCTGCAGAACCACAATTCTATGAGGGACTCTGGTCTGCAGCTTATCAGCAGCACTTTGTCCTGTGTGTCTCTTCTCATTCTGTTAGTGGAAGCATGGTTGAGGTCTTGGTCACAGTTAAGGCTAGAAACACAGAGTTGTCAAGTTTAAGAGAAACCAGCGATGACGTCAAAGTCACATGGTTTGTTGACTTAACCATCCACCCTAAAGTTCTCCCTCCAATGTTCTTTATAAGATAGTATAAGAACATCACGCTGTTTATGGAAAACAGCACTTACTCATGAGCAGATTCTAGCACTGTGTTTTTGTCACAAAAATGTAAAATAAGTGTTAAGTCTGTTTAGGTTAGATTGTAGCTGTATGTTAAAATGTCCTGCACAACTGTAAAACTAAGAGTCTGTCCTTGTCAACAGTCTCCAGTGTCTCATTTAGTTGCTAAATTCATCTCCCGTCCTTATGGGAAGAAGTTCTGTGTAACAATAAGACGGCGGAGCTGCAGCGTTCCCTCACAAGGCATAAAAAAAACCAAAACAGAAGTGATGGTGTGTGGCAGGTAAGGGCTGCCCTCCGCTTAGACAATCAGCGCTTCCCTCTTCCTCATTAGCAATAAATCAAAGACTCTGACGAGACGAGAGACAAACACTGTGACTGTCACAATATCCCTCTTTTGTTCGAGGCCACGGCGTCGTTCGTTAAGGTGCGATCAAAGCAGCTTAATGATGAGCAGACGAAGATAAATGAGGATCGGCTCAAACCTTAATGAGTGACGGGAAACGAAGAATAACTACTCTCTTGTGGATATATTCAGTATATTCACATTCGCTGCCGTTGTGTGTCCGTGAGCTACAAAAGAGTGTCTGTGTGCGTGTGAGTGCGTCTGAGTGTGAATGCAGGTAATGGGCAGTACAGCTGGCCTGCGCTCAGCTTAAATGCTGCCTGATTGTTTTAGCTCATCCTGGGTTTGATGATGGAGATGGTGCTGTTGTTCCAACGAATATGCGGCGCAGCACGCACACATCTGTGGGGCGCTAACAGGTGTGGAAGAGACAAGAGGAGAGATGGTGTGAGAGACACAGACAGAGAGAGAGTGAGAGAGAGAGAGTGAAAGTGAGTTTTGGAAAGCGTCCCAGAGCACAAGCAGAAGCCAAATTAAAAAGAAAATCAAAGCCTTTTTCCCGTCCACTTGAAGATGATAGCGCTGTTAGTATATGAGAGAGAGGCGAAGTGTGAATCTGCATTGTATCAGCTGTGTTTAAATCAGCTAAATATGGGCAGATTCAGTTTAGAGGAGCCACAATCAGATCATCACAGCAGGAAGAGCAGATGGCTGCAGGCTGGGAAATACACAACACATACAACATGTGCTGGTAGTGTTGACAGAGGTGAGTCACGCGGTGTATGCCAGTTAAAGCACACTGCATGGCTAAATGACAGCAGACACCCTAGCATCACATCAGTTTGTGCATCCCACTCAAAAACAACAGGCATTGATATGCTGCTACAACAGCCTCCACCCTTTCCATCAGATCTTGGTACCTGGCTGCAGGGATTTGCTCCCATTCAGTTACAAGAGTGTTAGTGAGATTGGACACACTCCAATTCATCCCAAAGATGTTGATGGGGTTGATGTCAGGACTCTGTGCAGGCCACTCCAGTTCTTTTATTGCCAAACTCAGAAAACAATATCCTTATGGACCTTGCTTTCAGGAAGGGGCCCTCCCCAAACCCTTGGATTTTTGTCTAAATGAGCATTGTATGTTGTAGCATTATGATTCCACTTGACCAAAACCACACCGTATAGTGGCTTTATAGCATATATTGAGTCCACTAGATCCTGTGAGATACTCTCCATGGCCACTTCATCAAGTACACCTGTATGGAAGCCTATTGGGGACTATATTCAAATGATAATGTAACTTTAAAAAATGAAAATGTAATTGTAAACTAGCATCCACATTTTTTTTGCATTTTCATATAGGCTTTCATACACTTGTGTAATCTAATTCTTCTTCAAATGTGCTCATGTATTGTCAACATAATAATTGTAAATTGTTGGCTTGTTGTTTTTTAAGCGGGGCAGTGGAACAAAGATGTGAGTATTAGTGATGTTTGACAAAGTTGACATGTTGTAGTAAGCAATTTCGTCCATACCTCTGCAGTAAATGGAACTGTTTGTTAATTTCAGTGCAGTAGTAAGTGGGAAATAAACTATGATGATTAAAGATGAATCAGAAACCTTGATAATGTTAGAGTCATGTACAAAGGAGATGAATAACCAAACTACTCTAAACCACGTGAACACACTGGACAAGTGTGTGTGTGTGTGTGTGTGTTTGTCAGCTGCTCAATGGCCACACAACAGCCCTATACCAAAGATGAAAGTTTGCATTTAATGTCGCCCACAAACTCCTCGTTTTTTGTTTTTTTTTCCATCTTCTGCCACTTTTTCCCTCCATCCATCCCTACATCCGTGCCCCCAGCAGGCCTCTCTCACAGCGCAGAGCAGATTACGGACAACAGCAGGCTTCAGCTGCTGCCGCCGTTCGAACACTAAGACGTTTTAATTTCTTACTTTTTATCGTAGCCACGCAGGCTACTCTCAAACTACTTCCCTTTCGCCCAGTTCCACTTCCAAGCCGCCCAAATCTGCGCCTCTCCCGCCCCAAAATCTTCACTGCCCAACAGTCCCCGGATGACCTCCCCTCCCTGAAATCTGGCTAGAGCTCCAATCTTGGCTTGATGGGGTGCGTGGAATTAAAAACCAGGCAATTACAGTGGAAAAAAATTGAAATCTTGTGTTTTGTGTGTGAGTGGTGTGCCGAGGGGGGGAGGGGATTAGGCTAAAGCTGGACTGGCGGTTGAATGGTGAATGAACCGAAGGGTCCCTGAAAGACGCCACTTGTTATTAGAGTGTGTAAACACTGCCAAGCTGCTGAGAAGCTGGTAAAAACACATCGGACATAAAGACGCTGCCTGTGGACACGCCGTATTATCCCTCTGTACATTAACTGGCTGCTAAATACTTAGCTTGAGGATTCCAACTGTCCCCCCTCCTCCATCGCTCTCTCACAAAGTATCTCCCCCTCTGTAATCTTTTCTAGACAATGAGCGAGAGAGGGACCAGATACACAGCGAGGAGGAGAGAGAGCCACAGAGATCTACAGTAGAAAGTCTGTTAAGAGTGTTGGCTTTATCTCTATCTAACACTGTGGGCTGGACACTGATCTAAACCCACACGAGAGGAGAGTTTATTATTAGAAAGCAATTATAGTGGCAACAAATGAGCCCATAAATAAACAGTTCACTTTTCAGACAAATAATCGTCGTAGTAACCACCAATCATCTGGAAGCAGGCAACTTTGACCAGCCAGGAATCACATCCAAAATAAAACAACATCATCAGAGGTGTCTGGTCCTCATCCAGACTTCACACTATACTCAAGCTGCAACTTCTGGTTATTTCCAATATCGATTCATCTGCAGATTACCTTCTGATTACAATGAATCGTTAAGTCTGTAAAACGTCAGAAAATGGTGAAAATCAAGTTCACATACTCATATTCAGTCCCAGTCTCGGTCCACTATCATAGAGGACAGAGAAAGCCTGCAAATATTCACATTTGAGAAACAACAACCAGTGAATTTTGAGAACCTAAACGCTGGCTTAATAAAATAACTCAAATCAAATGAATTTCAGCTCTGCAGGGAAATGGTTTTCCTTCACAAGGACTACTGTAGGGTGGTGATTTCCTCTATTTCCTGTTAAACCTCAGCACGATCAGATTAAAAACTCTGTAATCTGATCTGTTCGTTCATGTCCATTGGTGTCCAATTACTACAAAACCATCCAGATATAAAATCAATATATCCTACAATGAAGACATATTGAAATCCCAGAGCTTGAACAAATAAAGCGTCTTTCTGCATCTTTATCACAGAGTTTGTTTTACGACGTATTTCTCTTGGTAACACAGTCCAACGCACTGAGCCAACTCATTAACTGTAACTGTACATGGATTAAGAAGTGAACACATGACATACAACAGCCATGTTCTACCCATCACATGTGGCGAAGAGGATCAATGAATTAAGCAAAGGTTTGACAAAGTAAAGCATGTGCAGGCATCAGGAGTACTTTTTACTTTACCCATGCCTACACATTTCAGTCATACGTTTGACCATGAAAGATCATCTGTAGTGTCATCAGTAGTGTCAGCTGTATGGCATCTGTTGCTGACGAGAAGAAAAAAAAAGTCTTTCTGAAAGACACTTGATTTATGATCACATCACAGCTGTTTTTTTTTTATATAGTCAAAAAGAAATTATGTATCTGAACAAATGCATCTTCCGGGGTGCATTCAAAAACACGACACCAGTAAAACATACAAACATGGCTTTGAGTCAGTCAGTAGCAGTACGGTGGTACAGGTGAAAGAGAGCTGCTGCATGCCACAGATCCATTGAAATGCCCCTTTTTACCCTGTTGGTGTGGTGTCACATGTGCCTGCTCAACTGCACGGCCATTATTCTTCATCATTTCCACACTCCCATGATACACTGCAATTTCACCTTTCTTAGTCCATGCCATGTGCCACAGGGTGCGATTACAACTGCACAAACCAGAGTAAGCCTATGTTATTCTTAATATATTGCAACCTATACTCTTTGTGTCATTACATCTCTCCCCCACTACCCCGCTCTGGTGAATGAAACCATCTGCATAGTAAGATTATGCCTGTAATTATACAGCCAACAGCACATGCATTGTCTCTATATGTCTCAAACACACACACACACACACACACACACAGTAAGCGTCTGGTCCTCCAAGGCCATTATAGTAAACCACGTGAGCAGCTCCTATTCACAGCTCTCTATTGTTCAGACCAAGGTAAGTAGGGGAGCCTTCAGACTGTAACCACCTGCACACACACACACACACACACACACACACACACACACACACACATTGATCTGGAAATGAGAGGAAGGAGACATTTATAAAATAAATATCAGGATGGAAAACAGCGAAAACAACTTACAGCAACAAGGAATTAGCTTTGCTATCAAAAACATCAAGCCGAATTATTTTATTGCTGTGATCCACAAATGGAAATAACAAGTAAAAAAGCCCAACCAACACTTTGATGGTATGTGCATAAACATGAGTATGTATGTGTTTTTTGTTTTAGTTTTTTGGGTGAATTTTCATCAAAACGTACCCAGATTTTTTAAAAAGACTCAAAAGCTGTTCTACTTTCCGCTGCATCATTTTAATAAACAAGGTCCTCAGAAATATAGGTCTGATCCCAAAAATGGACCAGTGGAAGATCAACATTATAGTTTGCCTAAAGAATTACACATTATACACATTATACCTGCGATGATTATGAAACACCACGTGATCAGAGCTGCTAGCGAGTCTACTTGTGTAAGTGCAGACAGAAGGATTGGAGCAGTATAACTATGACTCTCAAATATAGTCCTAGTATAGGTTCTGCTGCTCAGCTCCCAGTGTGAACGTGTGGATGTGAACACTGTCCTGCTTGAGAACCCGAGCTGCAGCAAAAAAAAAAAAAAAAATCAGACAGCGACACACCAACTATAGCTATAGCCCCTATAGCTTGACAAAAGAGAGAGGGATCAGAGAGGATAAACAGGCACACACACACAACCTCCAGAGGATCTGTAGCACATTTCAAACACACAAATACAGAGCTACTGGCATCGTACTCAGTAAATGCTGTGTATATCACTCTGAAGGAGGCAACTGACCTTTTTAATGTTACCTGAAGCTGAAGTGAAATGGAAATAAAGCTCCTAAACACAGACCAAACAAAGCTAATGAGATTTTTTTAATTACAACTGGGCAAGAAAGGAAAAAGACAACAGGACATGAAAAGGTAAAGGGGCATTAGGTCCACTGGTGCGTAGTAAAGTGGATGCAATACATAAATCATCATTATGTATTACTAATAACCCCTGAAAGGACACGTATTTAAGCGATTTTCTTAGATTTTTGTTCATTTTCCATGTTTAAGTAGCTGGACAGTACATGTGGTCCTGTGTTTGTCTGTGTGGGAGTAGACATGTCCAGTTTTGAAAGTACCTTGCATGTTTCAGAAGAAAAGAGCCACCCAAGCGAAACTAATAGGTCAATATTCCCAGGAAAGGGCCTTCAGCGGTCTCAACTGTCAACACCGAGGACTCGATTTTTAATTTGCAGGGAGAGATATTTTATCAGAACAAATACAGAGAGCGGGCCGCAAGGTAAACTGACGGTGTTGAAACAGTGATGCGTTCAAGGTGAGAGTCCACCTTAAAACGGAGCAAGTGGCATTATCTGCGTCAACTGGTTGTCAGGAAATGAGACATCAGTAGCGCAAAGCACCATGGGACAGCAGGAAAGACCAAGTTTAGAGACACGGAAAAAGTAAAAAATATCGAAGATGTGAAAGATTTTTTGGAGTAACTATAAACGAGGGAACCGGTCAGTGACTGGAGCCACGGCTGAGTTGGCCATCGTGTCATGTTCAAAAATATATGTCATTGATAGTCGGCTGGAAACGGGAAACGAACGGTAGCCTCGCGTGTTAAAGTCCAAAGTTTTGTTTTGTAGCTCTGAAACAAGCATTCTTCTTGGAGGAAGAGTTGGTTTGATCTGAGACTCTTATCTGTCAACTCGTATTTTAAAACTTGAGCTTTTGTGATGACTCTATGGGCAAACAGTTTTCATTTTGAAAGCAGCAGGCTCCATGTGGGGAGTTGATAAATAATACCATATTTACTTCATCACAATATAGTCCTTTTTAATGTATTTGTGGTTAAAAGACTGTAGGATGTTTTACTGGGCACTGGTTTAACTGCCATGTGCCTGGGATGGTAAATAGACTTCATACATTGTGCTTTTCAACCTTAACGATTTCTAAAGCACTGTACAGATGGAGTTGCCATTGCCTTGCCCAAGGACAGGAGGAACCAGGGATTGACCACCAACCCTGGGATTAATGAATCATGGGACGGGAACGTGGTGGTAAAAAAACAAAACGCAAGACATGCAAGTAGTCAGACAATCAGCTCACATTTCTGTTGTACACAAACCCCAGTGTTGGCCAAACATTACAGTTTACAGACCGACTTCCTGGTTCAACTCTGACACATCACACATAGTAAATGATGGAGAATATTACTAACATTTCAGGGGCACTCACTTTCAGTTTAACCTCAAAAGTGATTTAGATAATCTAATAATAATCTTAGATTCAGACAACCTGTCTGATCTTCTGACCGCTTAATGTTTGACTTGTAGGTACTTTGGCGAGTACAACGTCATCATAACCAACACAAGTGATGCATGAAACTACAAAAATAAGATCCAAGTTGTAATAAAGCAGAACTTTCCCTAAAGCACAATCACTTTCACTTTTAGCAGACTGATTTCATTACGTTTGATTATACAGCCTGTTGGGCTGCTCACAGCGGGAAATCATGGAACTCATATTTAACTAGTCATCACCTGTTTGAAACTCTGGTATTTGTCTGCATTAATTCTGCTTTCTAGTTTTTCCATCCACCCCTTTACTCCAAGCCCCTGACATGTTTTTATTAGTTCAGTGTGATGTTCATTAGAAAAACATACAGGTAAGCGTAACCTCCCCGCCCTCTCTCCTCTCTGTGGCTGTGGGAGGCAGCAGAGCGAGGTGGGATGCTTTTTTTCCCTCCCCTTCTTCTCTCTCTCTCTTTTTTTTTTTTAACAAGCAGAAAATTGTTTTGTGGTGTTTCACGGCTGACAGGTTATGGTAATCCGGGAGGAGCACCGGTCTGGAAACTAATGAACTCAGAAAGAGAAAGAGGGAGAGATGAGGTGGCAGCGTATCACAGGAGTGGGAGCGGAGTTGTTCTTGTATCATTGATGCTTTATTTTACTTGTTCCCACAGATAGAAAGAACTTGCATTTCGCACTCGCAAGAACTCGCAATTGCTTAATTAAAGTGCATTCAGCTCTGGGATGATGTGTTACTCTGGATGAGCGCTTGACTGACTAACAGATCATGGGGGGGATTGATGTAAGAAATAATGCCAGGGAAGTGATGCACACTATTAAACCACATGAAACCTAATATTCCCATACTCCCTTAAATTTCCCCTTAAGCAGCTTTAAAGTTAGATAAACCATATTTTCCATGTTGCTTGACAACATCACAAAACCCATTCTGTATCTGCATGTAACGGCGGTCACTGAAGCTAAATCATGCTCACAATGTGTCAAATACTACATGTTTGACTACTGTTTTGGCTGTTCCAGCACGTTAAATTGACGTTTTTATTGTATTTGTGCATTACTTTATATGCAAGTCTCCAAAATGAATTCATAAAACCGTGTGTCTCTTCGGAAAACTGTGTTTGGATGCCATAAGAGAGTATTATTGGTCTGAGGGTTTAAACAACGCTTATATAGAAAGACATTGAGATTATTTAGTAGCTCAGAAAGAGGCAACCTTTGAAAGTAATACTGTATTTCTACAGCAGCAACATGAGAGGTTGACAATGATAATTTAGCTTTGCTTGAAATGGTCAGTTCTGAGTAATTATAAAAGTGAAAAGAAACGATAAAATCTACTGTAGTTTCATTAAATGCAAAACACAATCATATACTACACCTATAATTTATACAAGCAGCCGTATACCAAATATATCATATATTGCCCATATAAATATAGTAATAGATATAATAAACATTCATGAAATGCACAAAAATACACCAAAATATGATAAATACCTATATTAATCTCAGTATCGTAACAAAAAACCATTCCAGCCATTTAATGATTTGTCCACAGTAATTAATCTAGTGCTCGTGTACATACACACAGAGGCCACAAGAGAAAAAGTTAAACCAGTCAAATATATGAGTTTAGCTATTTAACAGAAGAACAGAACAGTTGTATTAGCAACACATTAGCCTCAGACAGCTAGCATAGTTAACAACAAAGCGATCACAGAACTAATCACAAACCAGTTATACCAAAAGAGTACCTACAGATATTGTTCCTTCATGATTTGTCGAGTAGATAAAATATGCCTGTGGACATTGTTTAGGTCACAGATCTGACAAGATGGCGGCTGTGACGATGTCAGTCAAACTGCTGAGAAACTGTGGTGGTTGCTATTGGCAACTCAATGTTCAAGTGAAACAGAACGGCAACATATTGAAAGATATTTATCTGAGAAATCTGATGTGTACAGAACATGTTTGTATAAATAGGAAATACATTGAGTTCATGTAACTTTTAAAACTTATAATTTTGTAATTGAATAGGATTTTATCAAGTTCTCCTGTGGATGGGAACCTTAAGACAGTCCAGTGGGATGTCAGACGTCAGGAAGTTATAGTGCACTACAAGGCAGCTGTGCAGAAGGGAGGGGAGCTAACAGGAAACAAGAGCTTTAATGCCATGAAGATGAAGAGTTGAACAATCATGTGATAGATGAGGCTATGATTTAAAACGAATGTGTGTTTGCATGCTGTGATTTCTTCTAGTGTAGACGTGTAATGAGCTGCCCCCCCACCCCTCCCCCCCCTCACTCCCTCCATCAGAGAAAACATATTTCCATTTTAAGTCCTTAAACATGATCAAAGGATCGGCTTAATATAATCAGTTCAAAACCCATTTATTACCGTCTCCCTCTATCCCTCCTCCTCCTCCCTCCACTGTTCCCTCCTCCCGCCTTTTCATTCACCCTCCTTTCCTTTCCTCACCTCTTTCTCCCTCCCTCTGTCTCTTTTATTTTCTCCTCCCTCCTCATCTGTCCATCCCTGCCTCTCTCCTCCATACCTCCCCCACTACCTCTCCATTTCATCAGCTTGTGTGTGTGTGTGTGTGTGTGTGTGTGTGTGTGTGTGTGTGTGTGTGTGTGTGTGCGTGTGCCCCCAGCTCTATCTAGCCTGAAACAGGTGCTTTATAATAGTAAATTAATTAGACGGAGAAGATGCGCCTTGTTCACCGCAAAGCCCCTTGTGGCCTGCCTGGGTCTCACACACACCAACCGACACACACACACACACACACAGCCATTGGGAAAAAAGCCATCTGGGCAAGGCGAGATCCCATGGGAGGGGTGTGTAAATATGTGTGTGTGTGTGTGTGTGTTAGAGAGGGAGATTTTTGAGTGATTGGCCGTGAAGTTGACTGCAGTGATGGTTTTACATGACAATTAACCCTATTAGCCCCACGCTCACTGGAAGTATGTGTGGGTGTGTGTGTGTGTGCCTGATATATAGAAGTAGCCTCGTGCAGCCAGACTACGTCTCATGAGCTCCATTTTTGCTTCAAGATATTAGTCCTGACACAACAAATAAAGAATTGAATGACACATTAGTGAAAGCTTAGATGATGATCATCAACAAATGTTACATCTAAGCTTTGCAGATATTAAATGAAGCCTGATTCAACTGCTCAGTCAAAATTATTCACAAAAGTATGACCCCTCATGGAGGACAGCAGCTCTTGTCCGCTTGGCGTCACAGCAGTTAGAATGGACTCCCAGTGCCGGCCCGCTATTAACAAAACCTGCAACATGCAAGCTTCGAACTTTGTGTGTTTCAGGGCAAACTTGTGAATCTGAGCATGTAACGCATCTGCAATTTGCAAGCAACAGTGATTTGTGAAACATGACGTTGCCACTACCTCACTTTTGTAAAACAGGCCCCAGAGTCACAGTAAAAAATCATATCAAAATATATCCAAACTTTAGAAACCACTACTGGATATTCCACTTCTCCACTGTTGACACGTATGTTCAGTTTAAGTTCCAACATTCATTGCTTTGCCCCGTCCGTCAGAGCTTTGGAGCTATGAGGAAACATTATGACAAAACAGAGGTAATTTCTTTAGCTAGAAAAATTAAGATTGTTTGTAATATACTGGAAAGAGTTAAAAAATGAAGACGTTTCTATGGACATTTGTTTTTATGTCATGACTCTGTCATCATTTGAATAAATTGGAGCTATGCTAAGGAGGCTGCTACATACAGAGCTGCCCTGTCAAGCCTGCAGGTGGTGAGCATTTAATATGGGAAAAATAGATGTTCAAAGACCAATGACAGGTCAACAAGTGGTGCAACTGTCCAATCTGGTGCACGAAAGGTTCATGTTGATGTATGAGTGAAGGAAAGAGTGAGTGTCAATCATCCATTGTACAGCCTACTTGAAATCCTGCCACTCTCTGGTTAATTCTTCTATGGCGATGCCAAACCACGATGAGAGAGGGGAAGAGAAGATTGGGGGGTGGTTTTGACAGTGTTAAAGATTTTTACCACCTCAGTTTCTGTTCAGGTAATTTTTACTGACTGACTGACACACACACACACACACACACACACACACACACACATAGCATGGCTACCACTTTGAAAGAGATTTGGGCATGTGCAAAGCTTGACTGGGATTCACCTTCTACAGAGATAGCTAAACCAACAAAAGTGATTTCCAGTAAGCACACACACATATAAACACACACAATGCTCCAGAACAGCCCTGCACTGTTCTGACAGCCCAGGCTGAAATCTGCAGAGACAGAAACAGACAGAGATGCGAGAGACAAAGCAGAGAAAGTGACAGTTGAGTGTTTGATTGACAGGACCATCTTTTGACTTTGGGTGTAATTACTGGGGAGGGGGGGAGGGGGGGATACGGGAATACAATAGAGACTTGAGGGAGGAGGGGGAGGAATCTGGGGTTTAACCGAGATGAGATTTAAAGGGCGATGCCAACTGTTTAGGGTTAAAACTGGCAAGACCCATATTTAGTGTCTTGGAATTTGACCAGTTTTTGCTCACTATGTAGTGGGTTTACAATGTTGTGGTGTTGTTTGAATGTATAGGGAGATTTCGTATACCCTATAGGGTACCTAATCAAACAAGGCAACATAAAAAGTAAATGTATGTTAAAGGCGTAGTGTTTTCTTTTTCTTTTATTATTTTGACCTTTGTCATACAGCCTGTGTACGTTCCACAGACATGATATATGATTTCTATTGGTATGAAAATATCAGAGATCATTACTTGTAACAAGAACTTGTTCAGTATTTGAGTATTTGCTTGTCAATGTCATGAGAAGCGTTAAGTGATGTGAAGCTGAAAGTGAGATCTAAAGCTACTTACAGACTGTAAAAACAAGACCAAGAGATTTAGAAACAGGTCCAATAAAATCAACCGAATATTCAGGGCAATGTGAGAGTGAGCCGTGTGTCAACTCGAGTACTTCTGTTAGTACACTTGCAGGTAGTATGCTGTGTACACGATGTACTGACTGTGCAGTGAGTTCAGTTTGACAGGTAAGTGTTGTCTCTAATCAGATACTGCTCCTGAGCGTTTACCACAACCTGTGACTGTCTTTTTCTTCTTTTTAATGGCAGATCGCAACAGGATGCAGCATTATCGCCATCGATACGTTTTCTCACTTGACTTCAATTCAATTATATAAAAAATGAACGTGCTTTTACTTGTAGCTGTAACAGTCACAACCACAGCCGGCGGGGGTGGTCCTCCCCTTCCACTACGTATCCAAGATGGCGACCGCTGAGGGTGAGAAGTGTGCAGCGTTCCACGTACTGACCGTTCGGGCACTATGTACTCATGGTACACTGTATTTTGCCATAGTTGTCAGTGTCAAGTACATGATATGAGACACAGCATCGCTGTGTTAGAAACATTTCTTTGAAGTTGAGCCATAAGGTCAGAAAGGTCAACACGGGTGAGAGTGTCTTATAGAAATGTGAGATTATCACTGTCAGGTCTTCTAGTGCCACTGTTACCACCCAAACACAATGCAGCAGCTAACAGCTTGCTAAAGGGATTAGCTGTGCAATTCACTTTTTTTCCCCAAGCAAACACACACACGCACAGAGAGAGAGAGAGAGAGAGAGAGAGCAGCAACAAAGCTGCTCAGCATAATAAAAGCTTTCATAT
>JAVQJL010066644.1:0-16432 GCA_036024295.1 Nannoperca obscura
TCTCTCTGACTGTGACACCCCTTGAGTGCACATCAGCGGGACCTTTCTGCAGAAAGCTTAATAAATACTCAAAAGACTTTGGTGATTCAGAGACTCTTTATTTCCAGATTACCACCACAAGTCCTCTGTATGAATGAGTTAAACCTTAATTTTATAACCACATTACAGACCTCTCAACCAGTGAGGAGGATTACAGTGAAGCCGTACTGCATGACACATCAATGCATCTCAATTTGGCTGTTGAACACATTTTAGTAGCATTATTATTGGCCGGTGTCAAAGGTTGAGTTAACTTACTCTGTTTGTGGACTGTGATGCAACAGGGGAAACATCATGACTTAAATGTTTGATTATAAATGTTAATGCTAAGTCTAAATGTGGCTGGTTCTGCATTACATGGATATTTAAATGATGGTAATGCTGGTAATGTTGCCAGACACGCGTACACACGACTAAACAGTTTCCTGGTGCACTTAAAAGCCATTACGCACGTTTGTTCTTAAACCTCTTTTCCAGTGTGAGTTATAGAGCTGTCTACAACTGGAGACAACTCCCAGAGGCATTTGGTGGGCTGGGTTGACCTCCACTCTGCAACACAGAAAGACCACTGGCTAAATACAGGCCTGCGTGTGTGTCTCCTGTATTTAGGCACACACAGGCTCAGCTTGTGTTAGTAAACTTCGTGACATAATTCCATTAAGGCATTTAACTAGAAGCACAATGACCCAGCATTAAGGTTTGCTTTCATTTGTGCTGGCGTGTTGTGCGGAGAAAAAGTTAAACATAATCAAATAAGCTCTAAATGGTTCGCAAACTGTGCAGTGTGTCCAGCAAAGTCAGACTTGCTGTCTTAAGTGTTTTTAATTAGATATTCTTTCAATCGTCGTTGACTTTTGCATCATTGTTGTAAAAACATCACCAGCTGTCTTCAATTTGGTAGAAAGAGATTCATTTATTGGCCCTCAGTTGTTAATGGATTTTGTTTGGAAGATCATTTATATTTTAAAATTTAACACGACGCAATGTTAAGCTCAGCTGAGATGTTAAGTCACAATGATCGTCCCAAAAAATGATTCAGGCTGTGCTTTCAGGCTTCGACTGATGATTATTTTCATCATTTACTGAGTACATTCTCTGTTAATCAGTTAATTGTTTGGTTTGTTACAATTTCCTAAAGCCCAAGGTGACGTCCTCACATTGCTTTTTTTGTTCAACCAACCGTCCAAAATCCAAAGAGAGTTAGTTCAGCATAACGTAAGACAAAAAATATGTATCCACTAGAATCCAAATTCAAAGAAATTTCTACTTTATGTATTTTTGAAATTTGATCATTTGATTCTGCAGGCAATAGTTATTGCACAAACCTCATGACAGATGTAGTTAATTTAGACTTGAGGGTTTCATTATCTAGTCCCCCTACAATACCTGAGATTAGATACTTCTATTCCCTCTTGACACCTCCCTGACAGTGACCTTGTGGTCAGTTACTGACCAGTAGCCTTGTCTCTCATTTACCTGACTTTCTTTTGAACTAAGCCAATTCTGCGGGGCTTACACGCTTGGGTGGAAGGCCAAAACTGAAATTATCACCAGACCTTCTGCCAAGGCCTGACCAGGTAGTCATTACCGAAAAAAGCCTTTGAGTTTTTCACCCTTTTGAAGTGTGTCAGTACTTAGAGAGATAACAATGCCAGTGCCCTTTTAACCTTGCGGGGCTCTTCAGCTGTGTGTGCGTGGACTTCCCTGTATCCATTTGGCTGACCGATCTTTAAAGTTGCTCACTGGTCTGGTGACAGCCAGGGGATGAATCATGGCATTGAGTAGTTTCAAATGGAACCAAACTAAGCCTATATGCAAACAAAACCCAGGGAATTAGGGGAACTAAGCTGGCCTGTTCACAGCAACTCCTCGGCCAACGCTGAACCACAGAAGAGGAGAGAGTGAAGGAGAGAAGGGAGGGAGTGAATGAGCGAGGCTCTCTGAATTCTCATGAAGGCCCTGTTCTTTTAATTGTGTTGAACAAAACAACAGGGGCTAAGTAATGGGGTTTTAAAGTGAAGCACATTTGGATAGATTGTGTAACGCCCTGTGTGGGTGTAAGGCGGGGAGCAGAGAGGAGAGAGAGGGAGAGAGACACAGAGGGCGAGTGGGCGGCATTGTGTGGCAAGAACAAAAGGCGAAAGTTGGCAGTCGGAGGCACCCACTAAAAAGCCTGGAACCAAACTGGCCGGCTAATTACTGACATGCATTGTCATGGAGGAGGAAACACAACAAAACCGGGATAAAGATTAATTTTATACCTCATCCTCCTCGCTGTCAGACACACAGAAACAAATCCTGTAAATTGAAAAAAAAAAAAAAACGAGGCAAGCAGATAGATGTAGAAGGGATCAGAGGGATAAAGCTATGGGAGTGTAACAGTACAAAGCTGTGCTAGTAAGGCTTCCTTTATTCTGTCAATCCCTCCTCTCAAACACATGCTATAGACTTGTCTTTAGGTTTCTTAGCTGTCTCTTCTCAGACTCTCCCTAAGAAAAGTATAGAGTTTTGGGGAAAGGACTGTTTATGAAAGGAAAAGTGAATATAAATAGGCCTGGAGTGTATGCAAAGTTGCTGCCAGTGTATATATTTTGAGGTCAGTTACAAAAGAAACAAAAGTTTCATATGGTGTCAAAGGTTGCAGAAATGGCCAGAATAATTGAGGCTGCAGTCAGGAAACACAGAGGGCAAGATCTCGAGTGGGTTGTAATGCAGCAATATCTAATAATTTACAAAGAGAGGAAGAGAGAGGAAAAGGTGGGAATGAGTGCTAGGATTATTATATTGGTGGTTGTTGGAGAGAGTGCTAACATCTCCTGACATGTTTGTTCTCGATCCAGCTCTTTCAGACTTTGGTCTGCCATTTTTCTCATTCTTTGCTCCTTTTTTTTTATTTCTCTGTTCTATTTTGACAAATGTAAAAAAAAAAAAAAAAAAAAAAAAAAACCGCTTGTCATCCCCAAACTATGCCAAGCTGGTTTTCTTTTTCCCTTTTTTTTTTTTTATTACCATGGAGGTTTCACGAGCGTACATCAGCGATTTGGAGATGAAAGGGATGGAATCATCCCGATTCCTGCCCTGCCACTGAGCCGCTCAAACTCCCTGACAAACCTGTCAGACTCCATTTTGGCTCCAACTGCCAGAGTAAACTTGCTCTGCCATTTACAATCAACAAGAGGCAGCGCAAAGTCCCGCTCCAGCCCGTGTCAGAACCCTCCAACTGCTCCCCTTTTCAGAAGCACTAAAGTGTATTTTCTCCCCTTCTTTCTCTGTTTACTGTACGTCTTTCTGCTCACATTTCTTGCTCTGTTCTCTTTTCTCCTTCTTTCTGTCCGTCTCCGTTGTGTATCTTGTTATATTTACTCTGGTGGAAACACTGCTGAGTGCAGTTAGAGATGTTTATAACCGACATAAGACATAAGGCATCGAAAAATACACAGGTAGTCATCCTGTACACACAGGATTTTGATCTTGGTATTGTTTGTTTTATCATATTTTCATGGTCCTTGCTCATGTTTGACAAATCACCCACCCACTGTTTATTTTTCTGCCTACAGACATGAAACACCTTGTGATAACGGTGAAGGTACTCCTTTGATATTCCTTAAATGTCTGATCTCCGCTATATGGGAAGATTATTATTAAGTTATTGCAAGTTAATTCCACTTATAGACATCATGTCAAGCGATCGTGTACAAATTGTGTGATCGCGAGTGAGCGCGGAAGTTTATCTTGGAGGACCAGCCTCCAGCAGCTGAACACATAAAGTGGTTAAAACACATCTTTTCAACACAGAGCCACTTAAGAACAAAATTTATTTTAATTTAATGGGAATGCTCACATCCAAAATGAATTTATGACTTTAAAGTAATCTGCACAATATTTTATATTATCAGTAATAGTATTTAAAGGGGGCATAGCTGACAACTTTGATTATTAATATACTGGACAGCGCGCATTGGGGTTTCCCTGCCTCTTGTGTTTACACTATATACTGATTTTTTGATAGGTATACATGTAATTACTGTGAGGAGGCTTATTTGAAATTCTTAGTTGTAATTGTGTAACAGCAACGTGAACGTTTTTTTGCCGGTTGTAGTGCTTTTTTTAATTTTTTTTGCTGAATCAGAATATATGAATGGTTTACCTACCAGCTAACTCTTGGCAGATAAAGGTACCCAACACCAAACCATTATGCAAGTCTCAGCCAGCTGCATGTGGAGGCAGGTCGTTTCACAGTGTGCATCTTATGATATGTGATATGTGATATGTATGCATTGCGTTTTTGGCTTATTTTATAGCTTTCATAGCAAACCGTATAAGTATGTCAGGTGAGGCACGTCACAGTCACAAAACCAGGAGCTGCTCCACTGGGGACACTGGGAGGGTCAAGGGACAGCGCACACAGACATGAGAGAGACGGGGGGGGGGGGGGGGGTGCTTGGCTTCTCTCCAGCAGGGGTGCTACTGGAGTGAGAGAGGAAGAGTCTCCATCTTCTGGCTGGTCTTTTATGTAGAGACGTCCCCAGGAGAGAATGAAAGAAAGAGATACACAGAGGTGAGGGGGTGCAATGAGAGGTTCACGAGGAAACATTGTAGCTTTGCTCCGGGTTTACCACCAGTGTTTGAAATAGAGCTGCACCAACTATTTGATTAATTCAATCAGTCAATCGATATTCGCTTTTAAGCAAAAATGCTAAATGTTGGATCTTTCCAGCTTCTGAAATTTGAGAAATCGTAGCTTTTCTGTGTCAAACATGATAGTAAACTAAATATATTTTTTGTTTTAGACTGTTGGTTGGACAAAATAAAAACCAGTTGAGCTCTGAGAAATTAGAACAGAAACAATGGTGGTTGTTTGCATACGAAAGGTACGAGTAGATCAACTAATTATTGTGACGTTTCGGTGTTAGACCATCAGGCAAATGTTTTGTGACAATGAAAAGCCATCTTAAATAGGGAGTGGCTATAAGTCTGCACCCAATCACATCCCCTCTAGAAATTCTCAGAGGCCCTAAGAAATTATAACAGGCACGTTTTGCCATTTTCTGACAGAATTAATCAACTAATCGAGAAAGTAATTGGCAGATTAATAGATTATGAAAATAGTCGTTAGTTGCAGCCCTACGTTTTGAACGGTATTGAATTATTTTGTACAGGCAGAGAACTGTTTTAGCTTAGCCCATCTCACATTAGTAAGAGCACTTGATTGCAGTGATTATGTCTATGAAATGATACCTGATATATTGATTACCTCTGGAATTGGAGACTTCAGTCTGAACTGACTGCAGTAGTCTACCACCGATGCAACCGTATCACAGCTCTACTAGGAATGTCTGATTTGAGTGTGTGTGTGTGTGTCCGTGACGGTGCGTGTTTGTGCACCTGCACCACGGTCACTTTCATCGCTTTGAAATAAAATCATTTCCTGTCCCGTTTATGCTACCTCGCCCAGCCCAGCCCGAACCATCACCCCGGCGAATCAGCAGCGTGGCCCAGCTCGGCTCGGAATGAAACGGCGCGTCCATAATCTCTGTGCCGGCATGTTAATTTTCAAGTCAAAGGGGCAGCTCCCTTTTCATCACGACGGAGGCTGTGGAATATTCAGCGCGCTGCAGATGTTCATGAATAATGTCTGTGGCCAAACCCCTGGCTGAGGCTGGGGGGGGGGAGAAGGGAAGGGGGTAGAGGGGGAGGCAGTGAGGCCAGATGAATTACATGTAGGGGGGATCTGACAGGCGGCGTGGAGCTTTGTGATCATTCCAAAGTTCTAATAATCTCTCTCACCTTCTCCATCTCCCCAGTAATGAAAGAGAATAGGTGATTGCACCCCGGGCTATGTTCCCCGCGTAATGACTCCTCCAAAGGCACAGAGCCGCCAAGGAAAAATGAACTTTGAATGAGCGGCGAATTGCCTCTGACAGAGTGATAGACCGTGACACAGATTCTGTAGCAAAACAGACGTAGTGCTAATTGATTATCAATATTTTAAGCAAAGTGATGAAAATAAGCATTAAGAGATGACAAAGAGGGAAACGAGTGCACAACACTACCTTCGGGGGGGGGGGGGTGTCTGTCAGTCATCTGTCCAACGTCCCTCGCTCTTTCTCTCCCCCGTGCTTCCTCTCCTCCTGCGACCAGGCCGTCTCCCCCGTTTCCCCCTTTTCCCTGGTGCCGCTCTCAGCCCGCCCGTCTCCTTCCGTCATGCATACTGTCTTTCTGTTCATGAGCTGACATTTTAGCGTGAATCGCCAAATATGTCCCTGAACTTGTATTTCTGTCTCTGATGTTCTGCTGAGCCTTGCCAGCGTTAGTCACCTTGTCCCTCAGAGTGTGTAATGTAGGAGTTCAGTCACTTGTTCTTTGTTTTCTTTTGTTTTTTAACAAAGAAAAGAAATGAAACACTTTATTCAGATACATTGTTGGCAATTTCGGGCTGAAAAAAAGAAAAAAAACATATCAAAGAAAATAAATACAGTCTTTTGGAGAAGTACTACATGCACATGAACACATACCCACACCAAAGAGCAGGCAGGGACGGGCCGAGACCACCAAGTTTGTGTGTCCATTCTGCAGTGTGTGTTTGTTCCTGTAATGTGGTCAGTTGTGCTGAGCCCCATTGACGCTGCCAGGGTCCTGGCTCTCCTGCCTTTCTTTTCTAAGTGGCCGCCCTTCTGAACCTCCTTGTGTCAGCACTGCGATTAGCGGCTCCAGTTTACCTTTCATGTGCGGGGGTCCTGATAGACTTAGTCCCATTTTCCCCCCATCACCACCATCCACCACCGCACACACACTCAGTGGTGTGCCATCACAATGGCATCCAACAGGCTTTCAGCAGGGGAACCAGAGCCTATTCTCCACCATTCAGCTGCACGCTCAAGTGCATTCACACTGGAATAAATGAATAGATGCAAACACACACACACATATAGACACACACCGGGCAAGCATATTTTTGCTCTGAAATTTCAGCACATATACAGCTCACTCTGACCAGGATTGCACAGTTTAATTGTAGTTATTGAGGCCTATTATTTGGGCAACTTTATGCAACCGTCTTGTTTAATTTGAGTAATACTCACCAGTAATTATATGTAATTAGTTCTAGTAACTTAAATAAATATCTTAATAGTGTAGAAAGTGTTATATTTATTTTTCATGTGTAAATGTGACCAGTTTATGAGCATTTCTGTAGCAGTCAGTAGCTTTAATCTTGTGCTTATTTCCACTCTGTGTACCTTTTTACTAAGCTCATAATTGCGCTTCTGAACTATATTATTTTGTTTGGGAAGGGGACAAATTTAGTAGTAAAAGATTGCACGGACATACTGCAGGGGTTGGCTAAATATGCCTTAATCTGTGCAGTCATAATATCACAAATACGTGCAGGGACTACAGTATGTTTTGTAATAGTAAAGCTGGATTTTCTGCATCAGGGAGGCTCCATACTTCCACACCTTGCTGCTGCTGGCAACTTACCCCAAAACAGGTAGAAAGCCCAAAACCTGGGACTGCGCAGATTGGGCTGTCTTCGCCTACGTTTAGGAAAAATGCTCAGTTTGTGATCTAGAAAAGCCATTTCCAGTGCAACCTTCAGAGAGAGCGGTGACACAGCTAGCGGAAAGATCTCAGATTTAGATGTGGTGTAGCAAAGGCCATTTGAAGGGTGTGTGACCACATGTTCATCTTTTGTAACACTCCTTCAGGCTTAAGATCCTGTCAGTGTGCTTATTTCGGTCATAAATGTAAGAAAAGCTGCTCTTTTTTTCGTCTAAGTGTCCCCATGTCTTTACATGGTTAAAGATCCCTGTTGAGGTTTTCTCACAAAACAATGCAACATGGATATTTTCACAGAGAACATGGTAAATAACATTCCAGATCAAATAAATATAGTCTAAATAAATGTCCCCAGACATTTACCAACAATTTATTGCTGCAACAATTGGCTTAGGTTTGTGTACTTCCTACAAAGTCCACACAATGCCAGTGCAAGTGAGAGCAGACTCTTTGGCGACGAGACACAGCTATTTGCTGTTTGGGGGACGCAAACAAAGTTGTCACCAGTCTGAAGCCATCCAATGTTGAACATCCAGTGTAAAAACAGGACTCAAGTGGCCACGTTTTTTTTAGATAAAGGCCAATTCTGTCTAGCTGTGGCATCCCAAGGTGGTGTGATGATAAACTTGAATGGTCTGAAAACAGGGTCTGTCCGTTTCTGGGTGTTTTAAAGAGAAAGCGGTTAGGAAAAAGAAAACGGAGGAGAAGAGAAGGACATAAAGGAGACAAAACATATTGAGAGGCATAAGAAAGAGGCAGTGGCATGTGGAGACATGACAGGGTTGAAGTTGAGGGTGAGATGTCATTCAGAGGCCCCGGGATGCTTAATATTTTACCGTGTGATCCCTGCATTATGGATTTGGTCTGATTGCCCTCTCAAGACCGCTGTTATGCACTTATCCGCTCATCTCAGTGAAGTTCTCATGACAGAACTTTTGCATTCATCTAAAAAGGCATGCCCGTCCTCCCACCAAACCAATACAATAACTGTAAGTTTACTGCTAACACACACAGACACTAATGTAATGTTTGAAAATCTACTGTAACGCCTGTGCAATTAACATATGATATTTCCATAGTGAGGTTTCACTGGTGAACTTTGTTTGACCTGGTGGCTACAGTGTAGAAGCTTTGTTGTTAGTTTTCCCCCTCAGGCCTGTGTGTGTGTGTGTGTGTGTGTGTGTGTATGTGTGTGTGGTGTGCTCTTATGCCTTATGTGAATATTTTGACAACAGTGTGTGTTCCTCAGGTGTGTTTATGCGTGCATGTGTGCACACAGCCCATGGCAGCGCGTGGTCCTCAGAGTAGCCTCCCTCTCTGATCTCGCTGACCGCTGGAGGCCTCTGCTCCTCCCCACCTCCCCACCACTCTCCTTTCTGGCCCAGGGTCCGGGGCCTACATCTCTCTGGGCGCACTGGTGCTGCTGCAGTCAGGGGATACACTTTCACCCTTGGGTCTCAAGGGCAGATTGGGGCGCTGGGCCCGAGCCACCCACATGCCTTGTGAAGACCCCCGCTGCTCCACCGCTTATTTGCTTCCTCGCCCCACATGAAACCTGTTCTCAACCCCAAGACCTCTTGTGCAAGGTTCTGCCCCAAGGAGATGAGTCCCAGACCCCAGTGTGTTGTCTGGAGCCGAGCCTTGTCCGGTGCAGAGGGGTTTGGAACGTGTGGCTGAGGATTATTGTATCAATCTTCCGCATTATTCGCTCTCACCTAAAACTGATTGAAAATGTGTTCTTTAGAGTCAGACTCTCCCCTGGACGGCAACTTTGGGCACTGTTTGAATATCAGTCAAGTTAAAGTGTTTGCATGGGCAGTTACAAGTTTTTGCCTTGTGACGTTTTATCTATAGAAATGGACTCTATACACAGTAGGGAATGAAACGTTTACCTCCAATCCACCGTATGTTGCATATACAATCAGAATTTGAATTGTATGAGTCTCTGTAGTTTCTCAGAGAAAATGAACTCTAGACCGTTAGCTCCTGTTTTTACTTTTAGATGAATCTCTTCTTAATTCCTCACCTCTTTGAGTTTGACAGATGCAATCTCAGCATGATCACTGAAAAGGAAAATACAAACATGGAGCCCAGGTGTCTAGAGTCAAGAGGCAGTTTAAAAAAAAAAATGTATGGAACAAATGTTGCATGAGCAAGGCTCCAGAGGTTTGGATGTTGGTTCTGACATAGGAAGGGGAATGTCTCATTTCTTTACACATTCAGACGAATGATCCAAACTGTCCCTCTGACTTCAGGTATAGAGATAGAGATAAGCACGAAGTCTAGTTATCAAACTCATCTGCCACAACGCGGTGTCAGCATGCAGTGCTGACAGCTTGCATCTGGCTCCTTCATTTAGGCAGTCACTCCTCTCTGAAGCATCCATAAACACCACAGTAGCACAGCCCCTAATTGATGCCCCCCCCCCACTCCTCCCCACACAGCTTCAGAACATAGCAAAACAAAAGCTTTTCAGACGATTGGAAATGAATAATTGATTGATTTTGTAAGATATCTCTCTCTAATTGTTTAGTTTGTAAATATTTCATGGGCGGCGTTAAATCAGCCCGATGACAGATGCAGAGGGACAGCCTGCGATGGAGATTCATTCACTGAAGTTCAGGTCTGCTGTTTCCTGCCTGTAGGACTTCACTCTGTATCATCTTCTCACATAGGACAATCACGTGGTTATGGCTGAGACACACCGATTCATATACTGGTTACACTTTCATGTGTTTTTCGTGTCAGGAGACTTTCTTCGGGCCAAACACAAGTTGCACATTAACCGCTACTATAACGCAGGCTTGCCCTTGAATGGCTTTATGCATTCTACTGCTAGATATTTAAATGACTTCATGTTTTTATCTCCTCCTGCCTGCCCATCCAATCAGGCTGCAGGTACATTTGTGATATGTCCCATGTCAAATTATACTTTACAGCTACACGTTCTAGATGAGCTGGTTTTGATTAAGGGTCCTGTGCAAACACACACAGCGAGGCACCTGCATTTAAACACACACATAAAATCAAGGCATGGCTGGAGCCTCCCGCTTGTGTTGTCTGTGTGCTGTGCCACCTAGTGGTTGCTCCGGGTGTTGCTTCTTCCCGGGATCCATTTAACCTCTACACCTGCTCTAGATTTCCACGACTGTACCATCGCACTGCTCCCACAGATACAGGGGGTTTCTGTCTCATGGTTCAACTTTTGTTCATTTGAAGACTCAAAAAGAAACTGAAAGAAAACCTTATTTTCTTTTTGCCTAAAAAGTACTAAGTAAGTTTTGAGCAAGCACTGTACCAATCTTAAGATAACCTGTTATCAGATTTAACAGCAAATTAAATTATTTATCAGGCATTTATCTTTGAAATTAGTCTTGAAGGAATCTGTGTGGTGGTGGGCCTAATTTGTCTTTTTACACTTCATTCTTTTACAGAGGGACTGTGGCACTTGCATATATTTCAGTATTCTTACTGAAACAATATATTGTTCTGAATCCAGTTTTCAGTCTGTCAACCCGGCAATTTTGTGTCTGTCTGTCCGGTCTTCTTGCCTGTCAGGCCCGCTGTACGTCAGTTAGTGTGCGTACCTGTCTGTCCTCCAGCCCCATTGTGTTCTTATGTTTCTTTGTCTCGTCTTTCTGCCTGTCAGGGCCGTTATTCGTCAGTGATCCTACAGGTCTGTTTGTCTGTCCGTCTGCCTGTCTTCCAACCTGTCTGTCTCTTATTTATTTATTTATTGTCTTATCTGTCTCTCCGGTATTCAGTGTTGGTTGGAGGCCCGGCTGCCGACATTCACTGTAAAGTGCTCGGCTGATTGGAAGGGACATTTTTCCAATGGCGCTGCGCTGCCTCTAATATTCTGTTTGTCGTTGGGTGTGAGGCTGATTTATCACGCCTCCTCTCCTGCTGACATTCAGATTCACTTTGATTGGCGGCTGGACGGAATGACACCCACCACCACCAACACCACTAACATCACTGCGGCTGTCGCATGCACGCACAAACACATACACAGTCAGGTATACAGTGGATATGAATATGCCTATTACGCCAACACATACCCACTAGCATTTAAACATTAAGACATGCAGTGCATACTTATACTTATATACTCACTCATAAACTTGCACAAACACGCAGACTAAGTGGATAACTGTTGTTCTGACCTCTGTCTGTTTGTTAGTGTTGTATTGAGTTTATTGAACAACGTGGGCAGATTGCTGCTCTTCTGTTGTTCTCTCACCTCACGAACTCTATAATATGATAGCCTTTCTCACTTCTAATACTTACAGTCCCCGGCCTAAGGCCCAAGCTACCACACTCCTGTGTTGAATAATATCTCTCTCCTTCTTTTTCTCACCCCCCCCCCCCATCCCTCCTTAATAACTCTATAACTCACCTCAGCCTTAGATTTAATTGCTTATCTGTGTGTAAACGTATTAACCCTCTGCTGTATCTGTTTTGCTGCCGTCCCGGGGGCCCGACAAGCCTCTCTGACTGCCGTGCCTTACATCCAATGAATAGTCCTTCTCTGAGTGGTAATAGGGAATCAGCATCGTAGCAGCAAGCATTGGCGGCGTGTAAGAGATAAATCAGATTGGGGGTCTTGCTTTGCCAGTTTATTGAATCTAAATTGCGTGCGCGCGTGGCCCCCGCCGGCCCTACACGGCCCATCCATCTCCCGACTGATAATGGAGCGGGCCTGATTCCACCTGGTGGGAGCATTATTACATTTCCCCTCTAACGAGACCCAGCTAATCCTGCCAAGGGAGGAGGACAGTAGAGAAGAGAGAGGAGGAAAGAAGAGAATGGGAGAGAACAAGAGAGGGAGTGAAGGAGGATGTTGGGGGAGGAGGAGAAGAAAGAAAAAGAAGGGAGGAGAATGAGGACAGAAGAGGAGATTCTGTTTAAAAAAAAAAAAGAAAAAACGAATTGCAAACATCCTGGCAGCCTGCCTCTGCCTCCCACTCTCCCTTTTTCTCTCTTTCTCACTTTCTTCCTCTCTGTTGCTGTGCATAAAACATCTTCCAGTGCCATCAGTGCTACATGGCCCCTGGGCCCCTGAGCTGCAATTACACTCATAATCACAATGCGATTTCACTGATGCTCTCCGCCCCTTCCTGCTGCCATCCCTCCTCTTTGCCTCCGCCCCTGCAGCCAAGACTGAACGAAGTCTAAATGAAGTGAAAGGCCTCTCCTCTCCCCAACACCCGGCCGTTTATTACCCGCTCTAATAAAAGTCCATCACAGAATTATCCTACAATGAACTGGAGCCACCAAGTTGCCAAGAAATATACTTCCATTAAGCAGCCTCTGCACGCAGACATGCCTATATTTCTAGATGGGTACAGCTGTGAGGCTTAAATCTTTTTACATGCTTTTTACAACTACAACGTTAACAGGCTTTTCATGATAGTGCAGCAAAGTGTGTTGCAGTAATCTATTTTTTTGTAGTTTATCTTTTTTTTTTTTTAAGCAGAGCTCCTTATTGATGTAATTAAATCGTATCCCTGGCTCAGCGCTCAGGCCTACTTTCATTGTTTTGAGGGGGCAGGAGCCCCGTGAGGCAGTGCACTGATGAGAGATGGATAAACAGTTTGATTTGCTGCTATCGCCCCGAGGCACAGTGTACTGGAGAGATGAGCAAGAGAAGGAAGAGAAAGCATAAAAACGGGGAGGGGTGGGAGAGGGCAAAACAGAAGGAGAGAAGAGAGAGTGAGAGGATAAGAGAACCTGTTGGGGGAGGGATGAAGGGATAGAGGTGGAGGATAAACATGCAAACAAAAAGAGGCGACAAATCACTCCTGTTGTTTGTGTGCACATGTTTGTGTGCACGCAGGAAAATGTTTTTTCTCTTATTTCTGCTTGTTTATCTGTTTCCCTCACTGTCAGATCTCCTTTTTTCCTACCTGGCCCTCATCTATCTGCCTATCTCCCTTTTCCCTTTTTTCCCCCCCTCCTCTTTCTCCCCCGTCTCCCTCCCGCTCCATCACACCACCAGCACCGCAATGTTTTCTTACCTGCCTCTCGGTAGCCCCGAGCAAAGAGGGGAACTGAAGAGCGCAGAGAGGAGTTCACTCACACTCGCAAAAAAACACACACAAACACGCACACATGTGCGTAGAAGAAAACTCGTGAATTTACTTGCGAAGACATGCGGGATGATGCCGCCCATGGTTTGGTTTTTAACACACTCGTACACACACAAACATACTAAATTATGACTGTGTTAGCAAAGAGAAATAGATCGGTTGTGGTTGATTTGGTTAGGCATGTTCCCATAAACACACACACACACACACACGCGCGCACACACCCTAGCTGAGGGAGGTAGAGGAGGGTTCAGTCATCCATGTAGAGTCATTGTTAGTAAAGATGCGGAACCTCCAGACTTAACCAGGCATAACAGCAGTGTGACGGGTTCTTTGTCTACGCCAATTACTGAACAAAAACTGCAGCGCAGTCACTCAGAGCGCAACCCATGGCCTCCTGCATCCAAACACACACACATACACACACACACACAGACACAGAGATGTGCACGTGTTGTATTTTTTATGTAACATATTTGCTTGCAGCGCCGGGTCTAACACACAATCAGACACAAAAGGAGGGAGCGTACACGAAACACACATGCATACTGAGGCATCTCAAGTGGTGCAGTAAACCACATTCGGACACCCACAGCTGTGCCCTAACACAAACATTCTGTACGCGCTCACAAACAGTTACACCCACTCTTATGTTTTATAAACTTCCCCAAAACAGTGCAGAGCTCCCATTCTCTTCCTCCCCCCTTCTCTCTCATCTGCTTGCCCTCCCCTCGGTTTCTCTCTCTTCCGCTTTTTTTTTCTTTCTCAAAGTTTAAACTCATTAAGTGTAATGATATTGGAGACTCAATTTTACATAGCTCACTCATCAACCAAGTGAGATAGCAATAAAGGCAAATGGCTCCGCCGAGGCCCTAACGCTGCAAAATAAATGATGCGCCGCAATGGAAATGTAATTAATTTAGAGGCAGTATTGATAGTCCTGCCATACATGGCATTATATTTTTTAATGTGGCTTAACATCTTGATTATTCAGGGGGAAAGGCAGAGGAAAAGGGAGCAGAGACAACGCGGCTCATGATGAGAGATGCTTAAAATGCCCTGACGAGTGTTTACTCCCGCTGCCTCACTTTCTCTTAAGCTTTTCATTACACCGCGACGATAAACACCTCTCAGGATGATGCGCTGACTTTTACAGGGGTGTGAAGAAAAAGCAGCGAAGGGTGCTGCCTGGTAGTGAAAGAAGAAGGCATGAGGCATATTTTTGTTGATTTGTGCACTTACTGTTGATCCACTGATGTAATTTTCTGCACTCCCTGTGATGAGTATCAAAAACAGTATCTCCCAATGAAATAACTTTTGTTCCTACAAATATGTATTTTTTAAAAATGTGATAATCAAATTTTCAATTTAAAAAAGGGCAGATTTATTTGGGGAAGTACAAATATATAATCATATATCATAAATAATCATCTAAATATTTAATGTCTTTATACCTCAATTAATCTTCTAATGCGCTATTAATATTTTTTGTAATAAAAACCATTCCTGAAGCTCTGCTTTGCTCTTATTCTGCCATTTGCTGTCTTTCTTTCCAGCTAAGACGGACGAGGTGCTGAAGGCTAAAGTAGCCAAGAGAGAGGAGGAGGCCCGGAAGAAACTAGAGGACGGTGAGTTATTTGCGTGCGCTTGTGTTGTCTGTCGTTGATCCAACATGCAGACTTTGGCACCAATAACAAACCAGTTGTAACAGTTCTAAAGTGACAACACAATCACGAAGGCAAACAAAATGTATAAACCGTAAAATGTCACAAAATAATTGCAGTATTAAAGTTGTTGGCAAGATAAAAAGTTCAAACAATGAAATCATTCAGAGTGGCGTTGTTTTATATTCTGTGCTCCATCAAGTAGCCATTGGAATTACTTTTTGAGGAGTGGGAACACAAAATACAACAAAATAATAATAATTAGGTAACTGTAAGACATCTGTTGCACCACTTCTGTTTTAGTTTTTTTTTTGTCTTAAATCAGCTGCATGTTTATCTGACAAAATAAAAAAGAAAGGTAAATTTCTTATATGTCCAATTTAAAAAGTTTTATAAAGCTTCCATGTCATGAATATGAGCCAACAATTGTAATAGAATGAAGAACGCAAAATATGTGTTTTGGAAAACTTTCACAATGCTCGCATTTCTCATGTCAGATATTGCAGTATTTTTTATGTACTCGCTGCAACGATAGTGAATTCACGCACTTTAGCATATCTAATATGCTTACATAAATAGATTAACTTGCCCCTGTCTTGTAAAAGAGAATTCTTCCCTCACAGTTCATCTATACTTTGCCAAACATGAACTTGGAGATGCCGATTACACTCGTAGTTTTTATTAAGACAGCTGTAATCTACATAAAGATGCATAGTAGGTTTGCAGCGCAGAAATGTGCTTAGCATTGCAGGCAGTAAATTTATCCTGACCCCACCCCCACCCACCACCAACATATAGGACACACACAAAGATTATCTCGATTCACATTAAAATAAAGTCAAGAGTAATTTGCGGTGGATATGCTAGCAGTAATAAAAGCCCTTAGATAGAATAATGACCCTGGTCCCTTTTCTGACCAGAGCAGGATATAAATGAGAATATCAAATGTGCTGTTATCAACTACACTGTGTGTGTGTGTGTGTGTGTGTGTGTGTGTGTGTGTGTGTGTGTGTGTGTGTGTGTGTGTGTGTGTGTGTGTGTGTGTGTGTGTGTGTGTGTGTGTGTGTGTGTGTGTGTGTG
>JAVQJL010066647.1:0-20273 GCA_036024295.1 Nannoperca obscura
GTGCGTTCAGAGATGCTCTTCTACACCTCAGTTGTAACAAGTGGTTATTTGAGTTACTGTTGTCTTTCTATCAGTTTGAACCAGTCTGGCCCTTCTCCTCTCACCTCTGGCATCAACAAGGCATTTTCGCCCACAGAACTGCAGCTCACTGGATATTTTCTCTTTTTGGGACTATTCTCTGTAACCCTGGAGATGTTTGTGTGTGAAAATCACAGTAGATCAGCAGTTTCTGAAACACTCAGACCGTCTGGCACCAACAACCATGCCACGTTCAAAGTCACTTAAATCACCTTTCTTCCCTATTCTGATGCTCAGTTTCAACTTCAGGAGATCGTCTTAACCATGTCTATATGCCTAAATGCATTGAGTTGCAACCATGTGATTGGCTGATTAGAAATTTGCATTAAAAAGCAGTTGAGCAGGTGTGCGTGTATAAAAATCCAGCCATCATAAAAACAGCACTTAATTTTCACTTGCATAGAATGCTGATCTGCTGATTGGCCAGTCAAGATTTACTTTCATAAGTGAAGTTATACGCAAGGCAGTATTAATATAACACCATGTTAACAGCATGTTAATAACAAAGCAGACAGATTAGATTCTGTTAAGTTAGAATGATATTAGCAGTCATCAGGGTAAATAAGAGAAGCTGTTAGAAAGCTGACATCTTGTACTCTGCACACAAAAAAAGCAGCTTAGCCGAGCAAAGCTTGGCAATGTTTGCGTTGCCAGTCAGTAGTGACATTGTCATTCACAGACAACAGCCGCCAACTATCATCTCAACCACTGTTTCTATCGTCAGCGTGGTTACAGGGTAATGTGCTCACCTGGTCTGTGGCGTTTTCCTGCATCTGCTGGCTGGGAGACACTTGGCTTGCGTCCTGCAGTCTTCCCTGCGGTGCCTCCAGGGTAGTGGAATATGACAGAGGCTGAACACAAACCCTCCAACGCAGCTAAAGCGCAAAAACAATAAAACACAAACACTCTAGCTCTACTTAGTTCTTATTCAAGTTTTAAGTTCTGCAAGGCTGACGTATACAGTGCTGACTGTTTGCATCAACTTTTTGTGATCTAAGAAACTGAAAAACATGTTTACTGTTGCACTTACATGTCAGAACAGATATGCAAACTGCACAGAGCAAAAAATGGACTGTAAGATGCTGACTCATCAGCTAGGGTTGATAGCTAGCCAATACAAGAGTAAGAATAAGATATACAGCAGTGTATATATGCACCATAATGCCAACTCTATGTTTGAGGTAGTTCAGTGCCACCATACATAATTTGTTCAGCAGAGAGCACTGACCCCAGACTGTATATAAAGATGGACAACATGACCGCCCCACAAAAGTGAAGCCAAAACATCTCCATCTCCCCCTGCTGGCTGGCTGCAGTATAGGTCACAAACCCCAAACTGAAAAATCTAAGTACACGTCAAATAAAATGTTCCCAAAGATTCTAGCTAGTTCTGATAACGCCGTTTTTTCTAGTGTTGAGTTTTATGATAAGATTAGTTTTTATTTGATGCTATAAAACGGGCTGTGATGTCATGATTGACAGCAGTGATTTGACTAGTGTGCTTTGGCGATTTGTTCGGGCGGGTGTATGGGCGGGATTTGAACTACTGTTGTCCAAATGAAATCACCAGCACAAGGCACACCTGTATTTGCTGTATTTTGGATAATTTTTGTACAGAAAGAGAAAGTGAAGACCATCTTTATACATTGTCTATGGCACTGACAAGTTTATTTTCCAACCAAATTATAAGAATCCTTTTTTGTTGAATGTGTTTAGAATATCAATATTGGTAACCTCATCATCCAGTAAACAGATATATTTCCAGGAGACATGAAGTAACGCTGACATCAAGAAATAAACAAATTCCAGTCTTACAGTAATAAGGCGCCATCCTCCAGACTTACCACCCAGCCAGAGGAAGTCATTAACGCCCCTGAGCAGCTCCACAGCCATGTGGTAGTGGACCAGGGCGTCCTGCAACATGCCTGCCTGGAGACACAAGTCCCCAACATGCTTCCTCATCCGTCCCTGGCAACGCTTTTTATAATGCCTGAGAGAAAGCAGCGTATCAAGAGAGAAAAACTTGTTCAGACAACAGCAAGACCAATGAAGTGAAGTGAATTTCTGACTTTTAAATTGACTCTGGCTGATTCATACAGTGGACTTTTTTCTGCTATGGTCATGTCTTATGTCTGCAGGGTGCCAGGAGAGGAGACTCGAGTGTATCTTATCAGTTGGCTACAGAGGGGATGTATGGGGTGGGAAAAGCAAAAGCAAAGGAGAGCAACAAAACAAGGACAGAATACGAGCTGACCTACAGTGCCACCCTGTAGTCTTGCACACTAACACAGGGAGTCAGGAAGGAGCAACTTTACCAGAATACAGGGGGGATGTATTCTGAAAGACTGGGATGGTCATTTGAAGATAATAACATGAATCAGCTGGTTATCAACGACTTAAGGTGAAATGGAGCCACGGACAAAATGTTCTTAGCTGTATAGAAGCAGCGATATTAAAACTCAATATAAACATCTCTTCTGGGAAAATCTGTACGGTATCACTCATCAAATATTCATGCTAATGCTTAGCAGGCTACTACTGAACAACAATGAAAATGTTCTGGCAGAGTTATATTGAAATAAAAAAAGGCTACTCTTAATGGTGGCGTAAAAATGTTTTACCACAGCAACCAAACCGGATCTCTGCACATGAATGCAGTTATCAAATTCATGTTTTATGAACAGCTGCGGTGCTATGCCAAGCTGGAAGGTAATGTATGCTGCTCTCATGAATAAAGATATGAGATCCATGTGGCCAGTGGGTTGCTCCAGCTTCCACAGCCAAACAGACTAAATCCTAAACTGCATCTTCCCGTTCCAAACATTCTCCTGAAGCTGGGCCGACCCTCAGCAGCATGTACTGAACCAAAATGTGTTCAGTGGCTTCAAACTATCAGCTCCTGCTTTGAAAAGGACCAGACCAGTGTTTCTGAAAGTTTCAGCACATAAATATTATGTATAAATATTGCTTACTTTACATACAGTGTTGAACATTAAGGTGAAGCATTTGCTAAGGCATGGGAGTGGTTTTCGAATGGTGAAGGTGGCCACTGGATTCAGTTCATTTTAATGTATAGAAATCTAATTGCAGAGACTGGAAACATGCTTGAGACAAGTAATCTGTCACGCTGTCTATAAATGATGGAACCTCACGATCTCTCAAGTCTTTACAGAAAACAATGTGTAAATCAGAGCATAAGGCACAGCATCAGCTGTCTAAAGTGGCCGGTCCCAACAAGAGGCACTCTGGATCACATTTCCAGACATTTTTCAGCTACTGGGACACCCCTCCTCCAGTTTCACTTTCCCAAAATTAAGTCTGAAACCAGCAGAAGGTGTGTGGGTGCTGCTGAGGGGCTGGAGCACCGAAATATTTTCACTCCACCCCGGCTGCCAGATAAAAATAGGAATACGATCATACTGTATGATGTGATTACAGGTATGATTTACGAATGATGAATTTAGAGCTGAACAATTTAAATATTATCAAAATCGCAATATGGCCAAGTGCAACATCCAAACCTCAGGAGCTACGATTTTTTAATAAAAGGTCAAATGTGTCCCATTAAAAATAAAGCACTGTGGTGCTACAGAGATGCTCCAGCCTACAAATCATATTTACCAGACGTAAGGGAACATGTTTGTTTGATACAGACCCAGAAAATTACATTATCAACATTTTTTGATTTCTTTCTGAAAAATGACCATTCCACTAAAATTGTGATTCATATCGCAATATCTGTCAAAATAACTGCAATCTGATTTTGTTTGCATATTGTTCAGCAACAGTCAAAATGAAACTAGCATGAGTCTTGTCACCTAAACATTTATCAGCTATATTGTTGTTGTTTTTGTCTGTACATACGCTGTGCTTTTAATACCAACACATTATTTAACGGTGTTAAACTTAACTTCCCAGTCATTACATTAGCTTTTAGCAGTAATGCAGATGAACGTGTGTTCAGGATCTTCTGGACTAAGCTTTTAAGGCCTGGTCAGAAGTCTCAACATTAATTTGCTGGAAAATCTAACAAGAAAAACAAATAACAAGGAAACATGATCACTGTGAAAAAACTTGGGAGCTTCTTGCTTTAAAGGTTGCCGTTTCAAATGTTGAGGCTTCCTACCAGCACTTCAAAAGCTTGTACCTGCTCTATCTGAGCTGTGCAGCAGCTGTAATACAGTGGTAGACTAACTTAAAACAAGATGAATGGATGGATGAACAGACGGACAACCAGCCAGCCAGATAGATTCATGAATACATACTGTAAAAAGATAAAGGCTGAAACTAGTGGCCACCAGGAGAGAAGAAAGATTGGCAGGAATTCATTAAGAGTATATGTTGTTAAAAACACAGGTATGGTCCTTTAACTGCTCTCTGAATCAGCCATACAAATAGTGTCAGCATGTAAATAAGTAGCCAGGACTGAAAAACATCACTGGGCCTCTGTGGACAGTATGTAGTCAACTGAAAGCAGTTACCTTTCCTCTCACAGTGTCAAACTCAAGACCGCTGTTATAACATTTATCTGCAACTAGTGTAATGAACAGTAATGTAGTACTGCAAGTCAGGCCTCATCTACACTGCTAAAAAAATATGACTTCTTTTCATTTTAGTAGCTAGTGTTACTGCTGAGGACTACACTATTTTGCTGTTATTGTAACAGCCACATGTATGGGGATATACATTTTGCCTGTATCTTCAATCAAGCTGTTTCAAATCAGGTTTTGTAAAAAGTGAAACCTGTGGAGGAGCTATGAGTTTGGCTTGGAGTAACAGCACAAAAGGTCTGGGTCTTTCCTTCAGGGCAGAGCTAAAGCGGATGGGATTGGTACATGGGTGGGCCACACTTATGAGTCTAACATCTCACCTTTTCACACCCAACAATAAACTCACAGGACAGTGTGGAAGAAAAAAAAGAAGAAAGACAAATAAACCAAGGTAAACAAACGAAAAATGAACGCTGCAAAAATCAAAGGACAGATTTTTGAGAGGAGAATTTTTGAGCAGGCGAGGCTGACATGTAAAAAGCAACTTGACACAGACACAAACACACACTAAACAAACTAATGAAGTAGATCACATTTACTGACTGCAATGAACGCTCAAACACTCCATAACCCGCCTCTAACAATGCTTTTGAGAAAGGGGGTCATGGTGCAGCAAACAGAACAACTCACCTGCTATCTGTGTCCAAACCCACAAAGTCCTTTTTCTCAAAGGGCACACAGAGCAGTGGTATCTTGTCACCTGACTTGTCTGTGGCCCGGTCAAGCCGCTTGGACTCCAAAACAATAAATATGGACTCCACAAAGTCCTCCACTCTCTTCTCCACATCAGAGCAGACTTCAAAGCTGGGGTAGAAGGCCATGTCAGTGCGCTGCTGCTCTGTGATGTCTCCCTGCAGCCCAAACACCAGCAACCGCGAATCGTATAGTGTGGAGCTGTACACCTCCTTCTGGCCGTGGAACCGCTCGGCGGTCTGGGGCCACTCCTTGGACGAGCCGCAGGTGGTAATGGCGATGAGGCCCACCACCTTGCGGTGCGTCTGGAAGTCTCCCCACTCGTTGTTTTCAGGCAAATAGTGGTGGCGGTAGCGGATGTAGAGGAGGCGCTGCGAGTCCCGGATGCTCACCTGGCTCACGCTGGCGATGCGTTTGTAGATCTTGAAGAACTGGTCCTCGGGCACAATGCCGACTGGCTGGACCACCACTAGCACTGTCTGGTGGTCCTCAGCACACTGCATGTAGTCTGGGACGCTCATCTTCACATGTGGCTTCATGGGACAGAGAAACAAAAGCATCTAATAGAGCCATTGTAGTTGTAAACACTACCTCAAAACCTAGACACATAAAACAAAAAACTATTTGCATGGATAGATAATAAGGGTGGGTTATTTTCTACTTTGGATGCACCAATCCTTAAACATCTTACAAAAAGAACTAATGAATGCAGAGATACAAGAACACTAATTTAATAATCTGCAAACAAACCAAAACGTGTCTAAATAAGAAAGTGTTTTGAGTCCAGGTTGTGTCATCGCCATCAAATTGTATTTAAAAAATATATATATATATATATATATATATATATATATATATATATACACACACACACACACACACACACACACACTTAGACTGTATTTTGTGACTAGGTAATTTAAAATTGAATCGAGCCTTTTCACAGCAGAGTTTTTGACTTGTCAAAGCAGGATAAGCACAGGTGGAATTAATAACAATAATGATGGTTGCATTCCATTTAAGGGAGTCAGTTTCGGGTCTAACATCGTTAATGTTAATGTTAATACTTAGGCCCGTGCTTTTCTGCCTTGACAAGTCAAAATGTCTGCCGGGAAATTGTCTATTTCTGTTAATTAACGGAGAAACTAAGAAATATAATCTGTGTTCTCCAGAACAGCCACTGAATGTTTGAATGAAAAAGTGCTGTTAAGAGTCTCCGGAGTATACAGGATGGAAAGCTAGATCCCAACTACTCATAAATAGTCCAAAAAAAGGTGTTTCTAACTAAATGTAACGTTACCTTCTTTGACGAAAGGCAAAGCAGCACCTGCTGCTGTCTTTGCTAACATAAACACCAAGCAGCGCCAGCTGACAAGATTATTACAGTGGTCAAATGTGACCAACACGAGGTATGTACCTAAACAGAAGCCCTCGTGTCATTAGCTTGTATTTCGCAAATTTGATATCAAGAGAAATAGCTTTCATTAAGCTTTGTTGTCTTAAAGCACTTGTGTCAGCTAGCTTAGCTTAGCTACCTAACCTACGAATTGGCTGTTCATGACTGTCATACAGTAACAACGCTGGCTGAAATAACCAGGCCACTAATGCACATATCAGCTTTCACTGCGCTTTGTTGTCTTTCACACCAATGCCTTTAATATAAAAGGTTAACTCACGTTACCTTTAGCAGTAACCTGTCAAGTTTTACAGCTTCCTTCTTTGGACCACTGTTTTGCGACACTCAATAAACAGCCACACTTCCGGTGACCATTTTCAACATAAAACCCTCACAAGGCTAGTAAATGGAGTCATAGTTAAGGTATGGTTGAGATAATACAGCTCGGATATATGAGCTCAAATAACTGTTGCAGTTAGGTGAACTGAACAATGAATAACTCACCTGCGTCGTCATATCCACATTACAAGTGTGTATTTATGGCACATGATGAGAATATGCAACTTTGCGTTAAACGTGTCACGCGTTTGTTTCCTTTTATTTTGAAATCCGAATCCTTGTTTCTGTTAGCTTACTTCGTTTTCCACTTCTTCTTCTGCAAAAATAGCAGTCTATGCTACATCAGCTACGCCTAAAGAACAAATGAGGTACTGCAACTGAGCGGAACATGATTAACCCAATTGTAGATTTTAATGTGCTTCATAATTTCTCTTTAATGCTCTCGTTCATAATCATATGTACTATAGTTTCCTAATTACATATGAATGTCAAAATGTACAAACTTTATTATATGAATGACACATACTAGGTTTGTATATAAACTTGTCATGTCCCATCATTATACAGAATATATTGATGATAGTCTGTATACAGTGGTTCAGTGAAAGTATGTAGCTCACACGCAACACTGTTATGTATTTACTGAGTCTGCAGGGCTGGAGGGTGGAAGATGTCATCCATGCAACTGTATTGGCAAAAAAGAATATTCCACTGACTCGCAAATTAAAAATGACCCTCTTGCATGTGAGAAAATGCACCCACACTATCCTGTCAAATTCCTCATTAAAATTATGACTATGAATAGAAAATTACATTTTAATGACTTTTTGAAAAAACATTGTTCCAAACTGCCACAGTTGATTTAGGCTTACTTTTTACGTTTTGGGTTGGTCCCACAGGTGAATAAAAAAATTGTAAAAATCCAGAAAGATAGATTCAACTCCATTTTATTTTTTAACCCATAAATCACTTTTCACAATCTTCTTGGAAGACAACAGCATTGTATTCCCTATTTTCTTCTTTTCTTTTTGGCCAAGGGGAATTGGTCCAAAAGAAAAGCAGAATCTCAGAGAGACATGGAATGTCTAAAACATGATTGATGGTGAATATACATCAATAACAGGCAAACATCTACAGCCATTGACTTACAAAACAGTGCACAAACATTGTTTGCGAAGGCCGTCATTACTAGGGATCCCAAACCATAACATAGTTTTGAAAGCACAGGGGTTCAACAGATGTTATGAGTAACAACCAGAGAGGGAAACCATGGTGTTCGCAATTTAAAAAAAGACATGTGACCCAATACATGAACATTATATTTCAACTGAGATCAATCAACTGAATGAATGCTCATACATAAAAGCACATATAAGTGAAGCCTTCATTTTTCCCATGTGGCGAGTGTTCCCTAAGGCTAGTAAGACTGAGTCAGGTCGATCAAAACACACCAGCTTTCACCATTTTGTCTGTGTTCAGAATGAGGCAGGGTTTCAGTGCATAGTCACATTACCGTATCTTCACGCCCAGGACAACCAGAAAAACTCTAACATAAAATAAACAGAGGAAGGGAACGCTACGTGGTTGAAAGCCAAAAGATTCAAATGTTTTCAGTCTAATCACTTACAATCCATGATTCGTTCCCCTCTAAATGTTTGCTGTCTTTTTGCCCTGTCGGTCAACAGTACAGAGCACCTATCTGTGCCACATACCAAGCCTTCAGGTTATACAGATCATGGAAAATGTAGAAGACGGCAGGAAAGTGCTAATACTACAGTGAACATCCACCTGCAAAAGCGCATTAGATATTTATTGGCACCAAATGTGACATTATGAAATGTGTTCATCCTGCTCCACTAGATGCTAAAATGAAGTAGCTAACTTACTGAAATGTTCTACCACTGTGTTTTAACCAACCTTTATAATAAGTTTGACCCATTAGTGACATATCTAATCACAGTGTTTAGTTCCCAAATTAAACATGCTTTGATGCTAAATACCAAAAGGGGCATAGCCAGGATTTTAACCCTGTAAAGTTGTCTAATTATTTGGATTTTTCATATTTGATATATTTAACTATTATGTTCCCTGTTAGGAAAACTAACAGGGAAAATAATAGTTAACCATAGGTTTGGTTTCCTGTAATGCTTTCCTCACATGAAGGTCCAAATGTTTCCACACTGGAAAAACATCTTGGTGGGGAAATACTGAATCATTTTTGTTGGCCTAAGTAGTACAATGGAAATACACAGATCACTGGACCAACCTATAAAATACTCATGTGTATTGCATTATAACTGTAGCATGATAATTCCCTAGTGCAAGTTTCTAGCTTCATTAAAGTAATTACTATTTTCAATATTTGTCAATCAATACTGTCTTTAGAGCATTGGTGGCATTATCGCTTCTTGAAGCAGGTCATATCAGCACAGTGGGCTACAGTGGGTTCCCATTTCAGAACCAAACCTCTTGTTACACATTGCATAAGGTGACCAATGGACCAAAATTACAAAAGGCTGTGCACACCAAAAAAGGCGTCCTTTAGCTGCTGTAGGTCTTAATTAACTGGTTTAAGGATCTCAGTCCTTGCTACTTCTGTGTGCATTTGGATCCATGTGAAGTACAAATGTGCAGTCGTGTACAACATGGGAAGTTGAAGGCTGCAGAAAAACATACAACAAAGTAGTTAAGACTGAGTGATGATGGAGAGTTTGGTCTGCAGAGGATCAGGAAGATCGTGGGTTGAATGTTGTCATCCAGTGGATTAGTTTAATCTCCAGCGATCATGTGGCTACAGCCAAGATTAGTCGACCTAATTACTACACATTAAGACACCCCACTGATTCCTAGTGGACTAGGAGCACTTAGAAACACTAGTGTGCCAGACAGGGAAAAGGGCTGAAAAAAATCTAAAGGAAAGAACAGAGATAACACATGAAAATAAAACAGATTAAGACTGATTTAGAGTCTAATGGTGCAGGAGGAGGAATGTGTGCCTTCTGATTAGTTGGATACGAGATATTTGGCATTCTTCATTATGGCATTGAAAGTGAGTGGACACTGCCAGTGGTGTAGAGACAGACTGGATAAAGGCCCTCCATTGGGGCACAGGGTGGGTGGGGGAATGGGGTTAAGATGGAGGATCACACTCCGCCCTCCTCACGCCAGTTTCAGAAATTGATCCACGGTATCTGCTTCCACCGCCTCCGAAAACATTTCATAGTCCTGTGCAGAGGAACAATGTCAATCAGCAAACAAGAACACAGAGAGATTCTAATGACAGCTGTCTCGTCTCAGGCAATGTCACCGACTCTCTTCTAGCTCTGGTTTCAGTCTCCAACTCCTGAGGGAAATATCTGGTTCTTTAGCTGCTAAATGCTCCGCTGTCTTCCCCAGCTAGTCTCCACCTGTGCCTGTCTGCTGTTTTCTGCTGAGCAGGTGTGTACAGTCGCAATTTTGATATTTTTAACAGAAAACCGCCGCATGCTGCAGCCAAACACGGCACTATGAGATCAATGAGAGTATGATATGGACTTGTGGGCACACTGTCCATGACAGACTACAACAACTACAATTTTGATGACACGGACATGCACCCTCAGTACTGGGCTGTACATACAAATACAATACATTAGGGCATTCACTTGAGATAGAAATGGTCTCTGTTGGTCAGATCAGATCTCTCTTGGTTTTAGTGTTATGCCAGTACTGGGGAAAGGTCTGACTGAAACCATTATCATTCTGGCTTGTTTGTATTTCCTTAAACCAATCAAAAATGTCTTGGGCGGCGCTAAGTCCTTGCAAAATAGTTTAAACAGTAACACACAGATAGCAGAAGGGGAGGAGAATTCTGACTGAAATTGTCAGCCAATGGCAGGCTCGTACCCACGGCCTGCTTCCTGTGAGCCAGACTACTTGGTTGCTTGTCACAGCAACTTTAAAAAGGTAACCTGTTTTTTTATCTCTAGCAGTGCTATGGAGCAGCTTTTCTACGAGCAAGTCCTGGTTTGTAGGTCTCAGGCCACCTGGCTTCCACTGATCAACAGGTGGCGGTAACGTGCCAGTTGAAGAAGTTGACTGCTTACTAGTAAACATGGATGTAAACTAAGTTTTAATTTAAAAAATGGACATTGCAAATTTTTAAAAGGAATGTATTGCATTCACCACATTTGTTAGTTTGTTGTTTTGGTGAGTAACACTGAATGTAAAATAACTTTTGTTTGTTTACATGAGAACTCCACAGGGCACATTTAAGGTTATTTCTAACCATACTTATGTGCGGTACAGGCATCTCCACGTTAGCGAGTGCTGCACCAGCAGAAAATAATCATTCAAATTATTAAATAACAAGCACACATTTCCATATTACATGTTAACCATTTCACACTACATAAAATACGTCTCCCTGTCCCTGTCTGTCACTAGTTAGTAGCTGCTTTCTTTCCCATTTTACCCGGATGCTGTGTTACACAAAACATGTCATAACTTCCTGTAAGTGCCACATATATTACCATATACAGTAACATTTTTAATGACTATGACTACACTGCTGTAGAGTTTTTAAAAAATGTCTGTGGCCAGTGTGTGCACTTTCCTCACCCCGCAGTACTGGTCTTCATTGAAAAGCTGGGGCGGGACGGCCGTGGGGTTCCCTGCTTTGCTTCTCATTTCGTCACGAAGCTCTCCGCCCACAGAGATGTCGATGAGCTCGTACTGGATGCTTTTACTCTCAAGGATCCGGATCACCTCTGCCTGTTGAGACTTCACCTGAAAAGCGACAGCAGCCATCAGAAATGTACTTATAGTTGAGGTGGGCAAAACAAGTGCAGCCTGTGCGAAACCTTTCGCCTCTCTCTCTGCTGCCTCGTATCACTCCGCCAAGCCCCCCCAACTTAACCCACAACTTCGACGGCATGCGGCAGGAGTCGGTTGTGCTGTTTTGTACTATACGCCGCTGTAGTCAAAGGAGGTATTAGAAATCACAAGTTGCTGGACTTTCACCATCTTAAGGGAGTGCACACGCATCTGCATATGTAGAACACGCCCTCTCTCTCTGAAATGACCTGTGATTGGCCAAAGTCTCCCGTATCGCCCAGTGATGCAAAACAAATACTGCCTACCCCACCCCAGCATAACCACCAGGAACCAGTTAACTCATTAAACCCTGAGCATGTTGTCTGCATATAGTGACATTTGCTGTCAGAACTCAAATCCTCCTCGTATTGACTACATTTCTAACAACTGAGTGGAGCCAAAGACTGATGGCCGTCATGCTGTGAGAGTTTTAGGCAGTGTCAGACGAAGGCCGTTCAAATAAACCTTGTGATATTATAATGATGTCTATTTTTCAAGAAAATAAACTATGATTAAAGAATGAATTACATTTAAAGTACTTTTTGGGGCTGTTCCTTTAAAATGCAGTGGCTTTATCGGCCTCCTGGATGATTATTAGAGCTGGTGAACACTCTGCTATCTGTTTGGGCGACTGAGGAAGTTAGAAGGGGGTGTTGGTAAAAGCGGCCACACCTAAGCACAGCACTAACTGAAAACACAAGTTGACATTTAGTTGGCCACACAGTTGTGCTGAGGACATTGTCACATCCCAAAACTGAAAAGGGGAACTGCTTTAACTTGTTTCACAAAAGTAGACTCAGCATTTTTAAGCTTCTCTGAATCAAACATGACTTTCAGGTAAGTGGTATACACAAGAAAACCCTGTCGAAACATTCAACGCTACGATGTGTAATATTATTGCAGAACAATTCATAAGATGTATTGAGAGAGAGCACAATTTACAGCTAAACACAAAAACCATTGTAAACGTGCATAACACAAAGTGATTTAGGTTTTAGTGGTCTTCGTTTCTTGGGTATGCTTTCAATTTGGAAAAGAGGATGCCTTTGCTTAAAATATGTCAAGTATACACCAATATATATAGATTCAAATAAATAATAATAAATAGATTTTTCTCTGGTTTTGGCTCTCTAATAATTCATTTTTTAACTACATGACAAATGACAGAATAAAATAATAGGAGGGCAGAATAGCATAGAAATGAGGCAGGTGTTGAAGCCAGCACAAAGTGTGTGTGGCATACAATCAATCAGAATCTACGACAAACCAGAAATGACCATGTTACCTGCACAGGAGAGGGTTAACAGCTAAAGCAGGTCACAAAACTTTGTTTACTTCCTCACACCTAATGGGTACCAGATGTTTGGCCCATACACTGTTTTCATACAGTGCTGCCAAAACTATTCATGCAAAAGGACGTTGTAGTTTAGAACGTCAGTTTATTGATTACTGCAGACACCATCGACCTGTTCATCCTTACATTGTATGCAAATATTTGGCTCGTTACCACCAACCTACAGTAATTGGGATCGACAAGCAGGTGTGCCACTTACAAAACATAAAATCCCTTTAAACAATTTTTATTTAGTGCATTTGATGTATGCATAACTGATATTCATGCCGACATACATATCGTCTGTACAATGCGTTAACATTTCCATTGCCAGATTTTTACGTGAAGTTTGGCGTACAGTTCTCGATACAGGAAACGGATACATATTGTCGGTGCACTTCTTTATTTCGGCCAGCCTCATGTACCAACATTACACTATGATAGTGTCACTGTTTAGGATTACTAATACGAAACCTTTGAGGAGCAGTTTCTGCAAAAATAGCTAGCTAAACATGCTCGACAACCAAAAAAACACCATCCCACTACCAAGATAAAGGAAATGAGGTGGCATCATATATCATGCCTCACTCTTTTTTGCCAGTCATTCATGTTTTGTTACCTTTACGACTGAGAACTTTCATGTTCATTACGATTACAACCCGATAATGTTGACGTTATGATAACGGAATAAATGGGCGCTGAGTAGCATAGGCCCACTGCACTGTTAGTCAGGAGGAAGCTCTTACTGATAGGGTGCTGGGTGTGTCTGTTGAACGGAGCATTGCTAGCTGCTGCTGCTGCCGCCTCAAAACGCTAACATAACGTAAAGTTCATTGAGTTACAGCCACTTGACTCACCGTCCGCGAGGCAGTGACGGTGGTGTAGTACAGTTTGATTCCCATTGCTGCAGGTCCTTCCACTCCCTGTGCGTAGCCCGTCTGCTGGCGAGTAGCTCTCTCTCTCTCTCTCTCTCTTTCTCTCTCGCTGGCGTCAAGTTCAACAGTTATCTATTCAAGGAAAAGGAAGTTCGGCGACGTCACTTTCAAAATAAAAGACCTACACAAGAAAAGTCAAACCCTGAGGAAAAACAATAAGCAGCTAACATTGCCCTTGTGAAAACTATATGATTGCTGTGTGAGGACTTACTGAAATCTCATGGAGCCTCCTTAAACCATGGCTGGACTCAATGGTGCCCACATGTTCAAAAGCCCCCCTCGATGCCCCTATAGATCCAGCCGGAGTCTGCCACTGGCCAGACTAGCTGTTTGAGGGCCATCAGCAAAACTGAGCTGCTGAGCTCCCATTAAAGGATTGGTTTGCATGTTTTCAAGTGTGTCTAAATACAATAGTCACTTGCCTATATGTTTATTGAAAGAGTTATTAGTGTATGTAATTGTTACTGGTTGCTGTAATCATTTCTCTATCTATACTGGCCAAGAAGAGATCCCTTCATCAACACAATTCTAGTGTCATAGAGGATAAGATCTGCAAAGCTTGTTCTGTTTAAAAATGTCTTATGCATTATAAAGTTAGACCAAAGCTAATGTGAGACTTCCGCATATGAATTAGTCACATCTAGTGGGTATTTTTCAAAATGAAAAATGAATGTCCTATTAATGCAAAAGTTCCTCTTTTCACTTCCTCATGCAGTTTTCTTTCTGAGGTCTGTTTCAGAGTGAATTGAAACACTAGATTTAATATTTATTGTTGCACAGAACGAGGATGTTGGATTTTATCCAGGCATGTCTACCGTTGTTAATGTTATCACCTATTTAGTGTTATGTTAATACATATTTAGTGTTTTGAGTTATTATTTTTGTTTTATTCTGGTAAACTTGACTCTACTCTCCCTCCATATGAGGTCCACCAGTGGCTGTACAGTTTAAAGAGACAGTGCAGAACTTCATTTATATTTCCTTTGGCACTTTTTAAAATTATATTCCATCTACCCCAACGGTAACAATCAAATGGTAACACTTTTAATTTATAGTAATTAAGGCTGCTACTTTCTTTCCCTGTCTCTTACACGTTTTACGTCTCTTGTCCTTCATCCCTTCCTCCTTCCGCTCATATTTTCTTTCTTTCGTCATTTTCTCTTCCTCAGATCAGGCCCCTTTTTCTTCCCTCTTAACTTAATTTAGTCTTGATCCATCTTTTAGGAAATTCCACACAATCACACGCAGACACACTGGTTCACACATACTCTCTCTCTCTCTCTCTCTCTCTCTCTCTCTCTCTCTCTCTCTCTCTCTTTCAAAAATCAGTGTTTGGTCTCTTGTAGGTACCTGGCTTATCTCAGTTGATTCATTGTACACAGCCACAGTTGCGTGTGTGTGTGTGTGTGTCATAGGTGTAAGGGTCTTTGATGTGCACTTGCATATTGGGTACATGTCAAACAGTATTATCAACATAAAGCTGTTTCATTATAATATATAGTAAAGCTTTATGGTGAAAACAGCAGCCAGTATAAATTCTGCAATTAACATACTGCAGAATCTGCCAAGAAAACATGTTCATGTTATTAGGATGTATATATACTATATATATTGTATAATACATGTATATAAGTAACTATATATTGGGTTTATTTAAATTATAGATGAATTTAAATTGAAACCAGATTATTTACTTATTTGTAAGACCAAGAAGCTTCTTCTGTTGCTTTGTTGACAATGAGTGGGATACCGTATGTTATCACAAAGTAAATGTCGCACATTAGCACAAACATTTAGCCAGTGTCCATCTGTCCTTCTCCCCATCCAAAGTCTGTATACTGTCACAGTAAACACAGACCCAGGCTTTAATGAACTTCTCCTTGTTTTTACATTACAAATTCTGCCTGTTGTGTAAAGGTGTTTTATAGCCCTGATCATGAGGCATTTATAATATGCATTAAAAATTCCTGTCTGCAAATGGCTGGCTTATTATTGATGGTACAACCCAGTGTAAGTCATCATGTTTATAACAGTGCTTTTACTTTATTTTAAAGATGTGATGTCCTTAGTAAATCTAAAAAGGTAGCCGTTGTTAACAAGAAATGCTAGATATAGTTTGAAGTGGTATGGGTGCTGGTCTGGAAAGTACATTTCATTTTAGAAACAGTAGCTGTACTGTGTGCTGCTGTAGGTGTGTTGACCCCCTCCTGTCCTGCATAGACTACAGTGCTTCATTATTGGTCTAAAATTCTAATTCTGGCATGGACTTGCCCCTGGCTTTGACAGACTCTTACTTTTCTGGATTACTGAACCTTTCTCCCAATTTGTTTTGGTTACTAAATCCAAAAGACAACAATATTTTGTATAGCATCTGTGTAGATCAGACAGTCAGTGCTGCAGTGTATTGGAGCTTATTTTGACTAAAGTGATGACTACAACCATCCTAACCCTAGGATTCTACCCTGTGCATGCTGTCTGCTGACAAACGGCTCTGGAGAATGGATCCACTGGGGCACAAGAAGACTTTATACCAACTAACAAGATTTATTGTTCCAAGCCAGCAACCACATCCCTCAGCAGCACCCCACACAGGGAGCCTTGCAGTGTGTGTGGCCACAAGTAACAGTGGAGGAGCAGTCTTCACTACAACACACCTGAAAGTCTAGAAATGTAACAGAATGTTTCTAATAATAGTTTTGATGTTCCAATTCTGTCACTTGGCATAGTTTCTTGATTATTTCTTAACTGCCTCCTGCTGAATCTGTCTCATTGCAAGGTGTATGACAACAAGACTACTGTCATGCTAGTGGCTCTGTGAGGCTGCACTAAATGCTAACATCAGCATGCTAACATGCTCACAATTACAATACTAACATGATGATGATATGATGGTATAATGTTTACCGTGTTCACAATCTTAGTTTAACATGTTATCATGCTAACATTTGCCAATTAGCACTAACACAAAGCACAGCTGAGGCTAATAAACCAAAATAATGACATTGACCATGACCAATACTATTTATATATAATATATAAATAAAAATATTTATAATATAAATAATATATTCCATTCAAACCCATAAATTCAACATCATGGTGGCCCTAGAGAGTCAGGAGATACATCGTCTGGGAACCATGAATGCCTGTACATGATTTTGTGCCAATCCATCCAGTAGATGTTGAGATATTTCACTGGATAAGGGTTCACTAAAGTCATTTAGATTCATCCTCTCTGCACCGTGAATATTTCTACCAAATTTCATGGCCATCCATCTAATAGTTTGTCAAAACATGTTGCTAATAACCAAAAATATCAACCTCATGGTGGCACCAGAGGAGAAGTCAGTAGGCCTTATCCTCTGGGGATCATGAATGTCTGTCCAAAATTGCATTGAGATATTTGAGTCTGGACCAAAATGTTGGACCAACCTACTGATTTGTAACTGCAATCCCTAAAGCTATGTCGTTAGCATGGCGAAGAACATTTAGTCCTTGATGACTGCTAGTGGCACAATTACAATATTTCTCTCCTTTACGAGAGAGTTCCTCTGAAATGTATGAAATTAAGCAAAAACATTTAGTCAGCTGCCTCTCCTTCCAAAGAACAATTCACTGTGACGAACATACAATATATAAGGAGGTAGGGTTTTAGTGTTGCTCAAGGAAACTTCAATGTGACACATGGCTGCCAAGGGGAATAGTCCAGTTCTGACACACTCTGTCCAACCACTACACCACCCAGCACCAGTAAGTAACTTGGAATTATCCAGATTCCCCAAATTGTAGGCATCTATATTTTTGTTTTACATCATTAACATTGACATGTCAGCTGTGTATTATTCTGTACTATAATGCTCTGAGTATTTTGAGCCCCATTAAGTCTAATGAGCAGTGATGAAATTTTATTTGAAAGTTAACACAAGGGAAGCAGGCTGGCCTCTTCTATTATGAGTAAGACTTGAGGAATGTGGGAGAGAGTCCAACAGTGCCATAATTCAGCTGATTCAGGGTTTTAGTGAGTTACTGTGCAGTATGGACCAGTACACATCAATACACAGTGAGACTGGGGCCAGACTGCAGGGCCAGACAGCAGGGTCAATACATCTTACATCTACAAGTGAGGTGAACAATATCATCTCTGAGGTTTTCACCAGAGGAAGTAGAAAATCAATTCTGCCCGACACAAGTAAATAAATCAGGTCTTAGAAAAGTCATTGTCAGGACAAGGTGATATGATCAACAATGGTGCAACTATGTTAAGGAACATGATGCCCTTATAAAAATTGGTTGTAGCAACAGAAAATGCTTACACAATAACAAAGAGTCAATGTGAATAATGGGATTGGGAGAAATAGACAGAAAAATAACAGTGAAAACTGACATTTAATATAAACAGGTAAACATAAGTTCATAAAAATACATGAACTATGAAGTAAGTTATGGAATACCACTTTTGATATTATATTGTTTTATAATTCGTTATAAAACATTAAAATAACATAAAACATGACCCAATATATCCCTTATCCCAAATGTTTTCATAGTATTAGCACTACATATTGTAAATGACACAAACTCGAACTAAATGCAAACTGAAATAACCCCGTTGATATAACGAGGAGGTAATTTTTTCAGACTCTGGAACACTTCCTTCACAGGCTGAATCCTCCCCATGACAAGTAAAAGAGTTTGTATGTTTAGGGTTGAGCTACCATTTAATGTAGCTTTTGAAATAGATACATTTCCATGCTGACATATGTGAAATTATTTGAGAGGTACATTTCTCATTTACTCACTGAGCTTTGGTTCATTCACAAAAGAGAAGACAAGTGCCATTTGCATTTAGTCTTAACAATATTTCTTGACCTACAGGCCCATGTTTTTGCATGTGCAATAAGGCACAGATTCACTGAGCTATTCTGAACATAGAACATGACAAAAATGCACAGTATCAAGTGTATCAGTATGTAACATTCTTCTGCTGATGCTTTGATGACAGTGTATGGTTATGAGCTAAAATGCATTTATCTAAAAGGCAGGTCAATTGGGCAACTGAAGGCACTGGCTTCATTTGGCTATAACGAAAAAAGGTAAAAAATGTGCCTACCAGCACTAATTTATTAACATGTTATATCTTGTTTGTTTAATCCTTACTAAATACAAATTCCAAAGGCCTGGACACACCAGGATTTAAAAGGGCAAAATCTTGAGGCAAAATCAATTAATTCCAATGGAGTCATTGCAATCAGGGGATCCACTCGAGGAGAAGAAATGAATCCGTGTTGAACTTCAGTAAGCTTTGACACACAAACCTGCTACAGCAGTTCAGCAACTAGCCTTTCGAGAACGTATTTTATATGGGTAAGTAGATGACACTTTCTGGTGTGACCGCTTAAGCGAGGTAACCTGTTGTACTCTACTCTTTTCATCCCCTGAGGTTGCCAGGCAGCCAGCAAAGACTACCAGTCACTGCGTCCAGTCACGTAATATTCTAGCACCCTGACAAAACCGCAATTTGTCATTTTGTGCTGTTATGACATGTTAATTATAAAGTTTCAGAGGTGTTGGTAGGTGGATTGTTTAACCTTTGGAGATCAAGCATGAGGTCAAGTATACCAATCTATTACTTGGCCTTTGTTTTGAAGTCAAGCATATGTTTGACTTTCCTCAAAATTATGGCAGCAATTAGCACACATGCAACCAAAGTGACCACATACAGTCCCACAAAGAAGGCAGCCTCACCACTCCTATGCAGACGGGAGTACAGCTGCCTTCGGTCCACGTAGTCGAGGTGATAGGTATGGATCTGACACAGGGTGCAGCAAGATAGAAAAACATGAAATATCTGATGACTCTGTCCCAGAAAGTCGCACCGCCCAGGGAAACAGCGCTCTAACCGAGGGAAGGTGAAGAAGAAGGAACAGCTGAGAAAAAAAGCCACTTGGCCAAAGTGATAGATAATGGCTGGGTCATTGCTCGCTGTGGACCACGATATGAGTCTTTTAGCCACAGGACTGCTGTCCCAGATAAAGGCGAGCGCTGAGGGCACCACCTGGCACACCTTCAACACCCAGGTTGGTAGGCTGTGGTTG
>JAVQJL010066652.1:0-18958 GCA_036024295.1 Nannoperca obscura
GAAAATAAAAGCCAGCAGCGGTCCAATTCAACAACTTATCCCGCCCCCCCACCACCACCATCTGACCCAAAAAGGCCTTACTGGCTGCCCCGGACCCACCACCTACTGTTTCCCACTGAATAAAACAAATAAAAATGATGTTTCACATAATTCAGCTACCTTAAAGTACAAAGTTTGGCACTAATATCCTCACCTGTTGACATGAACATGTCATGCACATCAGAAGGATGTGTGGGCATGTGTGTGCGTGGGTGAAAGAGAGGGGTGGGGAGGGAGGGGGAGGTCAAACTTAACCAAAGAAAGGGAAAAAAAGATAAAAAAATGGAGATTCTCTATTTATTTAGGACTGCCAGCCCTGCAGGCAGAGCGCAGGATCCCGGAGCCCCATAGTGAAAATTGGCGGAATAAAACACAGACAGAAATGAGAGACGCGCTGAAGCACCCTACTTTTGTGACAGGATACCTGGAGGGCAGCGCTTCCTCTTTAATTTGTCTCATATGGTTTGAGACCTCCAACCAGACATTCAATCCTCAGAGTCTGCGTAAGCCTACTGAATTTAATTCTCGATGGTGAAATTATAAGCTATAATTAAATATCATATCATTTAAAACTGCTGCTCAGTGGCATGGAGGCATCTTATCAACTTGGTCTTACTTGGCTTCGTCGTTGTTATCACATTAATAGCAACAACATCTAAAATGGGCCTATCAGCATTTGTGGGGAAAATTGCAGGCTAAACAAAGGGCACCTATGGGCTTACAGCTTAAATTCAGATATTTCCGAGCAGGAAATGTTAACCTTGAAATGCTACTATCTGCACCTAACAATGTGTGATCATAACCCCATAAATGAGGGGAGAAATTGAATCCTTTTAAGTTATTAAGCAGGAAAGGATTATAAACTCGTCTTTATAAATGAGCTAGAAATCCCCATGTCTTCCTCTGTACACTTTTAAATTTCCCACAAGAAGCTGGAGAGGAAAGATTGCCCCTTTTCAAGAGCCCCACAAGAGATGGAAAAACCATTTTTGTGCCCAGATAGGGAGTCATCCCACATGGTAAGCACCACTTTAATTAATAGACAGCCTTGAGAGGTATCACTGTCAGCCTGGATAATGGTGGCAGAGCCTCTGTTTGTGCTTCCATGAATATTTCTGATGTGATCAAAGTCAAATGCCAGCACAGAATGAATTTAAGCCTACTCCATTTTTTTTTTTTCGCCTAATGCAGCCGACACTTAAAGCTCCTGACACTGAAACGTCTCTCCAGTATGGTAGGCCTACAAGCTTAAACTGCACTCCTTAAAATTGATGCATTACTCAGTACTCATAAGCAATGGGTTTCATGTTATTATGTTGCACGGTTTGCTCATGTTACCTTGCTGGAACCAATGGGCTAATTTGTTACACTGGTAGTGGCTCTTCAGCATAAAACATTGTGATATGTCATTAACAACAAATTATACCACCAATTTTTTTATAAAAAAACATATCCTTAACAAAGGAAATATATATGGTGGAAATGCTTACACACAGATATTTTTAATCTTAAGTCTACTGAACGTTGTAGTAGCCTTGACAAAATGAATGGGTGGAGACAAAAAAAAGGAGGAAGGAGTGTCAACAGAAACTATGATTTCAGTCCATTAATGCAGCTAAAATTAAAACTACTAGCACCGCTTCATGCCTTCTGCCCAACTAAGCTAATTAACATTACTGAGCAGATGTTAAAGGCTGCCACTGTTTATTACATTAAAGCTAAACGTTAAAGGTATCCTTTATTAGATTAGTAAGAAAAAGACCACAGGCAGTTATCACCTGTGGCAACTAAACATCATATGGACACTGAAAACAAAACAAAAGGATCTCCCTTAAATTCAGAAATTATAGGACAGCCGCAAGCCTCAAAAACTAAAAGATGTGTAAAGCTCACTAATAATATTTCTTGTGAAATTTATCCAACAATTAGCGCGTTAAGTTGACACTGTTTATAGGCTATTTAAACATATATTAATTAAATATATATTATATGTTATATATATAGGGAATGCAATAATAATAATAATTATTATTATTATCATCGATCATGTCGTGTCTTCCAGCTCCTGCTCCCTTTATAAGAAATGTAGGCCTACCGATGTAAATTCCAGTGAAATGTGGCTTGAGTGGCTGCGGGGACAGGGGAGGTTAATCCGAGTTTAATGCAGTGAAGCACAGCGCAGGGTCTGGGCTATGATGGGTATGTTATCTCTGCCCAACATTTGGGTCTCCCTCAATTTCCACCCAGCCAAATAGCTGCGAGAAAGTGCAGATGGAGTCACTCTCAATGCCTGAGGAAAAAACGTTATTAATAGCTAAATAACTTCCCCATACTTTCACTGAATCTCTCTCACACACTGTTCCAGATGGATTTGTTTGAAGTGGTCTCTCGCTTCATTCCCCTGTCCTTCTCATTCAGCACGGCTTTAGACCCGAAATATAGCTACATTATATTACCATACACTTAGAGACTGGGTGTGAGTGCACGGAAGTGTGTCCGTGTGTGTGCATTGTGAGCATTTTGCGTTTATGACGTGGAAAAGCACGGAGGGGGCGGCTTTTCACACTTTTCATCACTATAGTTTGAATTTCTCGTTGATAAAAACACAAATTATTATTTTTCTGTCTCTTTGTTTCTTTGGGAAAACACAGTTGTACCTGAGAGTGACTCATTTTCTCTGCGTAATTGGTTGACGTATGACGTACATGAACAAACTTTTACAGGTAACTGAGACAGAAACGGAGAAACAAGGAAAATCTAGAGACAACTACTTTCTCCAAATACGTTTTGGACCCATGTGTGGGTCAAAATTTACGCCTCACATTCTTTTCTTTATAAATCACATTTCACTGAATATTATTATAAACAGTCCTAACCTGGATCTTTGGTTTGTCTGACTTCCTCACACCTCTCCGCTGCTCTGTCACTTTCCCTCCCTGATGCGCGGAAATAATCCCACCTGGCATCTGTTTAATTAGTTTGAGAACCCCAGGTAATCCTGCGATTTGCTGAAGTGTCCATCGCCTGTCTCCACCTCATCTGACGGTCAGGTTGGTTTCATTAGTGTGGCAGATGGGCGCCGGACAGCTGATTCACCTTCTCTTTCTGAGCGGCGTGGCGCAAAACAAAACGATGCCCACGTTTGCACAGCTGCAGCGCAACCTTTCCCCTATTTCTTGCGCGTAATTAAACTTTGGCACAGAATTGTACAGCCGTACGCGACCGTTGAAGCTCGTAGATTGGATGGGAAACTTATTTCTGCACAAACAGAACGGACGGTGGACCAAGACAGACGATTAACAATTATCAAAATAAAAAAAAAGGGGGGGGGGGGGGCATCACAGCAGCGTGAAAAAGAACAACTGTGTTCTGTACCTCCGCTGAGTTTTGGATGGTTTAGCTTCCACTACGCCCTCCCGAGTATTAACTCTATGCAACAAAATAAAATGTACAACATTGTAATATGGTTAGCAGTTTAAGTACACGTTTAATAAAGCTAGATTAGAGCAGGGATAAATCCGTGATGTAACCTCTGAGAAAATCAAATACACAGGCCTAATAAACAAATAGATAAATAAATAAAGTCTTAAAATCTGGATAAGTAAACGAAAAAAAAAATCTCATGAATTTTGTGCCCTGGGCGAGCCACTGTGAGCTCCGCTCTGAGATGAAAGTGAAAAGAAATAAAAGGCTCTATTTAATCTGCTTTAAAACCCCTCTCCACATAAGGGCTGGGCTTCAAACTCGGAGAGTGAGCGGCTGATTGGGGATAAATACATTTCTTACCATGCCTGGGAGCTATTACACCCGGCACGAACACAGCCACCTATTCAGCAACCATCGTTTCCAGTGCTTACTCTAATAAGTATTAACATTATTAGATGCCATCCGGATGCCGGTAGTCTAAACTGCATTACGCAGAGGGAGCGTCTCTTTTTATAGTAACGTAATTGAGTCCCAATTTAAAACACAAGCAGCGTTAAGGGGTAAAAAATAGAACATTATGTGAATATTTTGCACAAACACTAGAAAGTTAATAATAATAATAATAATGCGATGAAAATGTCAAACGATCACTTTACTCAGAAAAACGCGTCCTCGGTTTTACGCGGCTGAGTTGTGCGTAACGAGCAGACTCTCCAAAAAGAAATGTTGGTCATTTGTAGCCAGCAGGGTTAACTGAACATCTATATGGGCACTGGGGATATTTGCAACAAAAGTGTGACATTTCTTCTCATAACATTAACGCGTGGTGTGACAGAAAAAAAGGAGACCGTTGTCACGCTATCAAGTGATTCTTCTCCAACGGGCCATTATATAAAATTACAAAACTATCTACCAGCGGGGCGTGCTGAATAATTCATCTTCTTTTATGTCTCTCCTTGCCTTTTGTCCAAACTTTTCTCTCTCCTTTAGCCGGTTTTTGAATGAGAATGGACGGGCCCATACTCTCCTTTTTGCTGCCCTGCTTTCCAGGATTTGCTTTTGTACCTCGGACTCTTCACTTTAGAAAAGCGTCAATGGAGGGGAGGTTTTTGCTCGTGAAGTTCATCTTCAAGTGTGAAAAAAAAAAAAAGAAATTTGGCAGTGTCTTTTTGAGAGAGAAGAGGAGGCTTTTGTGAACTCTTATCTAAACCCCATTCACTCATGTTTGATCAGCAAAAGGGGCCATCCTTTCTGTCGTTTGGAAGTTGTGCATTTTCACTCCATGTGCAAGAAACATTGCGAAGCACTAAACATACTGTGAAAGTAAAATATGACAATAAAACCACACGTTTCTCTTGTAAAATGCCAAACAACTCTACTTCTACGCTTTTTAAACAAACTTAAAAACAACCTCACATGTTCTAATTTAAAGTCGAATTGCTCGTAATGTAATGTTTCTCAAGTTTGTCATTTTTAAATATGTAAAAATAGGCCACCAAAAATATTATACACCACACGTGATATCAATACATTTTAAGGTAACAAGCTTGCGAAATACTATTGTCAAACGCTGACAGCGAATACCTGCTCCAGAGCTTTATTTTTCCCTCCTCGCAGCATTACTAATAGAGCAAATAATAATATGAACATTGATTTCCACTTTAACTGACAAGTGGTGAAATGTCAGTGAACTGACATCGATTGTGAAACGGGTCAACTGTCAGCTGTCGTTTAGAGGTCGTTAAATGGAGTGAATGAATGAGGAGGAATTCGCTACACAAATTAATTTTCTGCAGTTAAATACCTTCTGCCAAGGCTCTCATAAATAATTGAGTGAATGAACAACTGCTGGCTCGGAGTTAAAAGCAGGAATAAATTCTCTGCGTTTAGCTGCAGCTCGGATGTGGGACAATTTCCCAAGAGGACGTAAAGTGGGAAGTATATTTAAAACAATTGCTTCCTGTTTACAATGCTGTAATTGACTCTACGTAATAATAATAATGAGAATAATAATAATTTGTTAATTCAGACATATGTACAAAAGGGCCATATACTTTCTGCTGTTAACTTACATTTATCACCGAGGATGCCATCGATGCTATGCTTTGTTTTCTTTTCTCCATCTTCATCCTTCTTATCACAGTCATCCTCGTCATCTTTTTTGCCAAATCGGGCCCTCAAAACGCGGCTGATGGAGCTCACTAATGGCAACAAAAAGGTAAATGGGTGATTAGCCCTAAAACCCATAAAAGAACCATTGTAATCCTATCATACATTTTTAGAAGGATACCATACAAAAAAAAAAAAAATAGCACAGGAAAAGTTTTACATAAAGAAGCTGCATGGAGAAAATATTAAAAATTAAAATTCTATATTAAAGGAGGAAAAAATACACTATTAAAGCAATAAAATAAAATAAAAATATTGAGCACCAAAGGCACATTTTGCCAACAGGATGACTTTTTTTTTTCTGGGTCAAACAGCTGTATGTGAGCTTCCTGCTACACTGAAACATTTGATTACCAGTAACTGGGGCTTAAAACATGTTGGATTCAAAGTGATGTTCAGAAGTGTTGCTGCAGTGTTCGCTCGTAATAAGAAAAAAAAGTGCAGCTTACCAGATGAAGCCTCACCTGAAGGAACTGTGCTTCTGTCGCACACCCCGTCCTTCAGCAGCTTATCCCGGATCTCCCAGCTGAACATGCCCGGGTTTTCTCTCTTGTACTCTTCGATCCGCTTCTCCACGTCAGGAGTTGCCACCTGCTTTAGGTTTGAAAATGGTGTAAAGGCAGGAAAACAGAGGGAAAACGATGGGGGTTGGAGGGGTGGGGGGACATTTCGCACAGTTTTAATTGAGAGGAATGTTTAATAATGAACAAAAATGGTGATACTATAAAACATTGTTTTTTTTTAATGAAAATAAGTGATAAAGCTATAAATAATGCATCATATTTGAATGGAAATATTATAGGCCAGTGCCACTGAACGGCACTATATATCTTTGTATAGCCTATATAACTAAACATTTAACATCAGTGAAAAACTATCTGTCCCCATATATTATATTATCATAAGAAAAATATTTAACATGCCCATTATTTAGTATTAAATAATCACAATACTGTATGATCGCTACTGCATATTATAGGAATTTACTTCTCGATGTTAAAAATGTGTTTTTTTAGGTAGGTAAATGTTTAGATGATTTTGATTGATTATGTAAAATATTGATTATTTTTCAATTTTGATATTACCAGAAATTATGTTACAGGTGGGCTGTAATGTAAATGTAAATCAAACCATAGGAGACGCAAGTCACTGGTTAGATAAGGCACATTACTACTGCTACAACTACTACTGTAATAATCATAATAATTATGAATATGATTATTATGCATGTTATTTCTTATTCTTATTTCTTTTAAAAAAATTAAAATTCTAACATATTTGTATGTCTATGTCTTGATCGATGCAGTCCACCTGGTTCTTACAAAAACACAACATCAGTTTTGAGCCCACTCAGGTGTCATGCGCCTCGTGACGCCCGTCCTCGCGCTGCAGTGACCCACAGACCCGTTCATGGATCCCACTCACCCTGGGCTTGCTGCCTCCTATGGCCCCCGGACGGATCGAGCCGGTCTCCTGGTATCGGCAGAGGATCTTGGAGACACAACCGTGAGAAACCCGCAGTTGTCGCGAGATTACGCAGGGTCGGATGCCGTGGTGGGCCATCTCCACTATCTTGTGTCGGATGTGATTTGGCAGTGGCCTCCCGTTGATGAAAACACCGCCAAGCTGGTTCACCCTACCCTGGCCCAGAGGGGTGGATACTGCGCCACAATAAACAATAAAAGTCTCAACAACGACAAATAACAACAACACATCCGGTTCTGTAAAGCTTTAAAACATTCACTCTCAAGTTAGGCTATAGATGAAGCCAATGCAGCCCGTGTTATAGTCAAATAGTGGCATGTTTGCTATGTTGCTGACTTTTAATGGGACGTAGTTTACGCACATTATCATATTATACATTTTCAAGAGAGCGTAGTGCCGAATTCATCCGGCGTCAGTCTGGCTGACAGGATGTATCCGAGGCCACTTCACGATCCAATTTCACATTCAAGAGACACTAAAGAGGGTGACACTTCCCACCTTGATTATTCCTAGTCATGCTGTACAAATATTGATGTGATCCTTTGAGTCATCTCTCTGCTGTGTGTATTATTGCCATTTCCAGCAGCAGGACACTTGAGCAAATCCCGGAGCTCGAGTAACTTGCGAGCTACGTGGTTTTTGTACATTTCAGTCCAGAGCACTTGAGCACGAACTGGGTGTAATGGGAAAACTGTTTCCATAAATGCATGCAAATACAAAGTGATCTTTTTTACGCCCATATGTTCAGACGACTTGAGTGTGGGCATTGCAGTTAGAAAAAATAAAATTACCAATTAGATTGCTTTTTTTAATGTGTGTGTGTGTGTGTGTGTGTGTGTGTGTGTGTGTGTGACAGTCGAAGTAAGAAATGTTCTTTAAAATGTACCCCCCAAAAAATAAAAGCATCTGTTTATACTGTCATCTAAAGTAATATGAGGATGCATTACTGTCAGGTTGGCTTACATAAAAAAAGAGCAATTCAAAATACAACATTTTCTAGGACAAGTGTTGTTATTAATACACATTTCTATAAGTTGAGAGTCAAAACATCAAAAACATAAAATTAAAATAAAAATTAGAAAATAAAAATCGCAATTAATACAAAGAATCCAGCTAGATTTTGTACAACAAGCGAGAATTACTGAGAAAACATCTGTCAAATGAACAAAAAAATATTACATGAATATAAATATTAATGCAGGATGAACACATACATGTATAGACAGTAACATGCTGTCAGGCTAAATCAATACACATGTATGTGAGGTATTTATGGTTGATTTTCAAAGCACGACCTGATGCTTTTCTGCAAGTATAATGTACTTTGGGTTCAGGTTGTTAACTTTAATCATCACTGACCGGTGATCGTATTTATTCATCCACCTTTTTATCCCCCAGCAGGTCGCCGGTCACAAACTGTGCTCTGTGTGACTATCACGCTACAAGCTGACAGAGTGGAGCACTGAGGAGTTGTTGTTTTTTTGTCACAACACAAGTTCAGTCATCAAACACATGTTGTCATTCTTCTTACCTTCCAGGGGGAAGCCGGTTCGGGGGTAGTTCTGGCCTGGCGCAGGGCGCATCATCCGAGGCATTGTTCCTGGTAAAGTAGCCATCATGTAGCTACTCATATAAACAACAAAACGGAGTCGAACCAGCTACTCTCACAAAGTCCAAGTCACAAAACGGAACGTCTTCGAAATGCTCCAACAACAACAAAAAAAAAGATGCTCAGCCTCGCTGTCAAATCCCAATCCCAGGCGGAGAAACTGGACGAGCCCTTCTTCCACCGAGGGACAGAAAAGTGATGCTCTCCTCTGCTGCGACGAACGTGCCAAAATAAAATAAAAAATAAAAAAAATAACAGCAGCTACGAATAAAATACAAATCAGCAAAACAGAGCAGTTGCACTTTTAGTGGTGTATCTGAGGTTTTCTTTTTTTTGGGGGGGAGGGGGAGGAAATGCACAGTTATTCTTTTCCCTTAGTGTAGTTTGGGTTCAGTATAATGTCTGCTGGCTGGTTGGAAGTAGTTTAAGTGGCCAACTTTCGTGCACGTCGTAGGAGGAGACAGCCGCGCGCTCCCATAGGCTCGCTGGCCTTTCTTTTATGGATGAAAGAGAGTGGGTTTAGCCAGAAGCCGACCGACCAATCAGAGCGACACATTCCACTTTTAATTCACTGCTGCCTCCCTCACACAGACTCCACACACCCAAAAAAAACAGTTCAAAATGTCATTATGTCTAAATGTTATTCTAAATCCTGTCTTTTATAAACGTGTCTGCTTCCACGACGTCCAGCTGTTCAAACCTGTGGAATAGTAATGCTTTTAAAATGATGACTTTACATTTTCTTTCTTTGATTGATCGGGAGAAACTCAAAAAAATAGAAAAATATATAGCCTTTAACCTACACGCTATAACAACAATAAATTATACCTGATATGAGTTCGTTAAAAAAAAAAAAAAACATAATTGCAAGTTGTTAAAAAACGTTTATTGCTCATGCGATTAAAATCATATTTATAAATATACATATCTGAATGAACTAACCAAAAATAAAACTTCAAGAGTCTGTAAATATCCAAAGGTATTCTTCCACGGGTTCACACGCAGAGCCTCGTGTGGATAAATATATATATATATATATATCACGGCCCCAAATAATTGAGTCAGGAGCTGATGATGTGGTGACTGAATGGACAAATGCTGCGCAAACGCATCCCCGCTTAGCGAAGGTTAGACTATAAGATGCTTTTGACTTGTTAACCTTTCAATTTAGTAAATGTGCGCAGCATGAACATCGAAATCGCTCCTATAGCTTCTGTGGCAATTACAACATTTGGATCGACCCGCTATTGATGACAACAGGTTGACTTGCCCTCGAGTGTGCGCAGGAGTAATTGCTTAAAGGTAATTGTTTTTTTTTTAAATAATGTATTAAAGTCAAATAAAAAGAGCACATATGGTAAAAAAGAAAAGGTGCATGTGTCAACTCTGTGGGCCCACCGTGCATTAAAAAAAAGAAAAAAGTGTGACAATTGCCGTGGAAAACACTCCTGGTGGAAGGCAATTTCACAAATAATTTTAGCAACAATTAGGGAGTGTGGAGGGGTGAAATGGCGATTTCACATGCAGATGTGCCGGTGGGAAGGATCTGGTACCCTGCCGAATAGCTCTGACCCTCACTCTCCCGCTTTGGTTTGCTTCACATGGGACAGAGAGGCACAAAGGGACCGCCTCACCCTCCTGGGAAGGCGCAAAGAGCACTGGATTAAGTCAAACATCAATCACGTGAAAACCAAACAATAGCAAATGTCTCTTCCTCTTGCTAAAGCGTGTTCTTTTACAAACACGTCGCCTCTCAGTTTTCTCTCGGAAATCTTGAAATCATACAGACACGCAAATAAAGCTAATAATCCCTAAGTATCCCTGTAATATACCATTGGTTCACCACATTCAGGTCTTGCCTCTGTTATCCCACTCATTATTAACCCGGTATGCATTTGTTGTGCAGCTGTTGACAATTACACCGCAAAAGAAAGTGCACAATGCATCAATTACAGTGTTACACATTGAAATGTCATGTTGTTCAATTTGTAAAAACATAAAGAAACTGGTGTTTTTTCCCCCACTTGCAGGACATGTCTAATGCGTATACTGCATTAGTATATTCTAATGTTTTTCTTCATTTTCAGGTATTGATCTGCAGTCCTGTCACAATTTCCCTCCAAATAAAAAGACCAGTTGCCAGATTTTCACTTAGTTTTACTTGTGTTCAAAATTGTGTTTATGTTACACCATGATGTCCAAGGGCTTTTTTTCAAAGAGGCCAGAGTATGAACTTAAAATCATAATGTTTTTTACTTTTTTCTTTTAGTATTTTATATTTAGAATGACAATATTGTCATAATGTTGCGGCATTATGTCCACTAGTGGGCGACTACTGCTTCACTTTTTACACCATTCCGTTAGAAAAGGGACAAGAGCCACATTGGGCCACCTTCATGTGATCTGCATGCTTCTCCAAACACCAGGCTTGTAGTCGTCAAGTATGCATGAATGCGTAATGTTTCTGTATTACCTGACCCCCAAGCGGCGTCTTGGATCACACTCGTCCTCACCCTAAACCCCACGCTGCCCGGTTGTTTCTGCGGGGTTCTCAAATGAGCAACTCTGTCACTTAAGTTTCCTTTCAGCTGCAGCAGACAGAAAAACACTTCCTCTCTCGTATGATACACTCTCCAATCTTATCTTGATCAGGACCGCTCTTCAAACACTTCCCTACATAGCCTCTCATTATTTGTGTTACGGCAATTACCACATTTTCTTTTTTGGTTGTTGGTGAATACCCCCCCCCCCCCACACACACACACACACACACTCCTATCTACATGTATTTTCTCTGTACACAACGTTTAACTATTCACATTGAGAAGCACAAAGAGAAAACACCTTTGATGAGAGGCATCGCCAATTTAGGCTTTATCTTTCTCTGAGCTGAACAAAGGCGAGAAGAACAGGCATTAAGTGTATATAAACATTGTTTTTTTTTTTTACTGTATCTAAATTTTAACAGGGCTTTTGTTTTCCAGTGAGTGAGGGTGGAGTCTTGAATGCAACCAAACAGCACGTTTTTGTCTTTGGTGAATTGTGTGCAGAATACGTTTAAATTATATGTTGTTTTTTTTCTGAAAGATGTCAGAGCTGATAGACTTCTGTTCTGCACGTCCTGCTTACTCAAATAAACTTCATAAAACAAAAACAAAAAGGAAAAACCTTGTCTTGGGCCCTGTATAAAGGGCAGTGGAGAGGCAGTGAAATGTATAAAACACACAAGGACGTTCAAAAGGTATGATACATCATTTAGTTCTTAAACAAACCGAAACACAATAAAGATTCAGACAAATACTCTGTCTCCTGCAGTCTCATGATCCCTGCTGGCCTGAACTATAAAAATAAAATTCCTAAATCTAATACAATAGTTTCCTGAAGCTTTTTTCCCATTTCATGGCCATATTAATGCTGAAGGGCAAGTTCCGTTTTTTGTTGACAATATGGTAGATGTTTTTAAAAAAAAAATAATTTTACATCTGCACTAGTACTCAATACATGAATCATTAGCTGCTTTTCCCATGATGGCTGGCCTCATTGCTGGACTTTGTATTGCACGCAAAATCTGCCCGCATGAAAACAAAACAGCGATATCCCCGTGATAAACTGCCACCCAAAGATTTGAAGGAGGAAGTTTCTGAGTTGCATAAAGCCACCCAAAATAGTGAAAGATTGTTTTTTAATCACCTCCTGTCCATTCATAGTTTACCTCCACTGCAGGCTGAAGGCTCTGGGAGCACTTTCTTGATGCTGCAGCAAGTGACGAGGTCTGCACTTCCACCACAGCCGTGTTAACTTGTTGAGACATTTTCACATCTGCTCAGAATTATTCAAATGTGTAATCACTTCCTTATGGGAATTATTTTATCACGATAGAGGGAGAGCGTATAAAATGTGCTCTTAGGAGGAGACTGGTGAAAAGCTTACTCTGTGTTGTAACTTTAATTAAAGAAAGCTGATTTGAGATATTCATCTCATTATGTGTGGTGCGAGGAGGAGCTCTGAACAGGCATGTAGGGTCTGACAAGGTGATGTTTGGTTAATAAGGAGAGCAAGGGTGCAGACATTCCTCACACTCATTTGGAACAAGTTAGCCATACATGTGAACCTTGCTTGAACTCCCACTGTTCAGTCTCTTCCCAGCTGGCTCCGTACAGTAAATGTATAAGAAACACAGAGGTATAATAAAACAACAGAACCCCGTTTCATACAAGCACAAAGACTCTACAGTGTGTAGAATAGGTTCAGCATTACAAACCCTTTTTGAAAAAGTCCTTTAAAGAACAACCAAATAAAATATCTGTTACATAAAATGTGTTTTTTTCCCCCCTAATTTTCCCTCGTTGTTAATTACTGAAAAGAATGTTCCTCGTCAGACCTAAAAAAAAACCTTCAAATGAAACAATCAGAGGAGAGGAAATCACTCTTTGGTTGATCTGCTCACAACTCATTGCAAGTAGACATTGTTTCATTTTGAGATATCTAAAACCAAAAAGCGTGTGAACCATCGTTTTAGAGCACAAAGCATCCTACAACAACCTCACTCTTTCCTGCATCACCACGTACTCTGTTCACACACAATGTGCAGCAGGGGAGCGGGAAAACATCTCTGGTTATGTTGACATCTGAGTTATGAGTCATGGAGACAGCTATAACTCAACCAGTGATCAAACGCAGCCAAAGGCCACTTAGAGAGGGCAGCTCGAATGAATCTCTCTCGAAGGAGATCAGAGGTATCAGAGTCGAATGTTGCCTCCTTGTTTCAACATCATCAACAGGCCGGCCGGCTCTGCAGAGAGAACAACTCTGCGGAAAACAAGCGAGGTGCGCGGGTGACACAAACAGGCGGACTCAGCTGGGTGGGTGCAGAGGTGGCAGCAGGGTGCTGGGGGGTTGATCTATGGCAGAGTGGGTGACATCCTGTCGCTGCTCATTATAGTTTGAATTCTGTGTATCCTCAATAACACCTTCACTTGGCACAAGCAGCGCAAGCTAGTGATGGGACACTGCGGCTAGAGGTCTGGAGGAAAGAAAGAGAGTTGATCACTAAGGAACGGGTGGAAGACAATAGAGACGGTGGACAATGCACTGCACAAGGACAGACAATCTGAAGTCTTCAAATGAGAGCGGTCCTACACTTTGAAGCCAGGAAGTAAAGGGGAACAAATACGTAGAAAATACGAGGCACATGACAATGACTGTTGTCTCCTCAGCGTCTCAGGAAGTGAAACAGTTCTCCTTTATCCTCCTCACACAATACGTTAAGAAACCTGTTGTCTGTTTATCCCGAGGCCCTTATCACCCCACAGCAGAGCTCACCTGTTCGCTTCTGTTTAATGCAACAGAAAACCAATAAAGCACCTCATTCTGTTTCACTGTCACATGAAATCACACTTTCAGTTCAACACCAGTTTGTTTAGCATTTGTTTATGTAAGGATGGCGTTGGTCGTGAGAGTTTAGCATGATGCCTGCTTCTCCGAGTTTTGCATAAACAAGGTATGTCATAGCCAACCACTGATCTCGTGTCTTTGATGATTCGCCTCAGACCGGCACAAACGCATTGAGATAATGCAACGTTTTAAATGGTGTACAAGTTGTCATGGCCGCCTACGATGTCCCTGAGATAAGGCAGCTTTTGGTTTAGTGTCAGTTTCCTAGGAGAGGGGCGTCATTACAGTTACACAAGGAGTGATCTCTGTGTTGCTACTGGGTGTTCAATAAACAGGTTAAAATAACACCTAAATGTAAAAGATCACAGATGAACAGATTTCCCTGAAGCGTGCATGAACATGACTGAGACTAAATCAGAGAGCAAGCATTTTGGAAGAATTTGTCCCCGATGATATTTGTCACTCTGCTCAAAATCCCTTCAAAGATCTGACAAAAAAAAATAACCAGAATGCTTTTTTCTATTAATTGGAACATTTTTTATTGGTCAAACTAAACTAAAATCTATTTTTAAGTTTGTAAAATGTAATGGAAAATCAAGTATGGCTGCCTTAACACTCCCCTGTCTGCAGTGTTAATCAGAAAGACAAATTATTTACAAAAGAAAAAAAAGAAAAACACAGTTGTTAAAACTCCTTTTTATGCTGTAACAACACTGGACACTGAGAGCTCACTGAAACCTTTAGTGAGCTTGGGAATGTGAAGGAATACTGTGTGTTGCTGGCATCATTTCATTACAGTGGCTAGTGGTACAATCCATTTTACACGACCAAGAATGCTCTGTGTGTGTGTTGTACTTGTGTGAGTGAGTGTGTGTGTGGCATGTGATAGGACCAAAATGCTTGGGTATCACGCTCTGATGTGCATGCCAAATCCACTTGTCCTCTCACACAACCTACCAGTGTGGCTCTGCCGTTTCAGCTCTGCCAGCAGAGGTCTGGGGAGAGCAGCGGCACAGGAAGCAGGTCACGACCCGTTAAAGCAGGAATCACAATGTGATGTGCTGACTGAATTTGACCAAATATTACCTTTAACTAGCTGTACTTACCCTGTCTGCTCTCACTGGCTGTTAATTGTTTCAGAATGTAAAGTATTAGCATTCTTTAATAGACGTTCACAGTTTTTTAAAACCCACATATTCCCTATTATATAGTTATTTAGCTATTATATATAGCTGAATGACTATTGCACGTGATGATGAAGATGGCATAGCTGAAATGTGTGCTGAACATAGAAACTGGGTATGTGAAAATAAATAAATAGAATTAAAAGAGCATTCAGACAGTTTGGGATCTCCTTTTGACCTTGCTGGGCTTTGACAGTGGTGGAAGAAGAATTCAGATCCTTTACTTAGGTAAGAGTAGCAATACCACAATGTAAAAATACTAAATTACAAGTAAAAGTCCTAAAGAATTATCAGCAAAATATACTTGTATATAAGTATTAATGTCAGACTATATTATTGAATCATTTTCACTGATGCATAAACCTTTAAGAAGCATTTTAATGTTGTAGATGTTTGAAATTAAGCTACTTTTGAGTATTTTATATACTGTTGGGTAGTTACATTTATAACAATACTTCATATTTCATATATTGATCATATGATTTGTGTGTAAGTATAAAGTACTTGAAAATGGGAATACTCAGGTAAAGTACAAGTACCTCAAAACTTGAGTTAAAGTGCACGCTCCACCATTGGACTGTGACATTAGTTACATGCAGGGTTCATACAGCTTTTTAATAGTAAAATTCAGGAACTTTTCAAACACTTTCAAGGTACCTAAACCAAACATTTCCAGACTCTCGAAGCCTTTAGCTTCATATCTAACTATACTATAAATGCAATTAAGAAAAATAAAGTTTATAGAATTCTGACACCCACAGCAAGCTGTATATATCGTCATTTTGATTACTTTTCCAGCTGTTCACATTAACTTTGATTCTATGTTTTGATCACGATTATTTAATGCTTCCTGATTTCCAGAGTAAGGGATCAACAGATGACTTATGAATGACAAGTGAATAAATGAAAAAAACTTTCCTTTTAGATTATGTTGAAAGGAGTACATTCAAATTCAACATAATGGTTAAAATTAATCATTTTCCTATTGTTTAAGACTGTGTTCAAACCCTGTACATGTGCCCCAGCTCTTCTTTTCTCTCTATTTGTCTTTGCAATGTTTTATCTTCAACCCATATCCCCTCAAAATGTTGTTTCTCATCATTAATTATCCCTAACAGCATAACTTCTCTGATAATGTTTTAAAAACAGTTCAATATATAATTCAAATATGTAATCTTCTAAAATGGGGAGCTCTCATTATAATCAGGCAGGCATATTGGATTTTTATTTGGCCAAAGGGAAATGTTTTTTGCACAACCTCCTGTTTCAGGTGCAGAAGAAGAAGTTAAGTCGTTAAAACCTAATAGAAAGTGTAGTTTACATCCCAGTGTTAATGAGATGATGGTGACTATCTTTGAGCTTTCTGTTTGGGAAATGTAGCTTTATACTGGTCTTTGAAGACGTACATGATGTCTCCTTAAAATGTGTTAAAGCCCCAAGAAGACTTGAAAAGAGTTGAAAACGTTGTGTTGCGTAAGATGTAAATGATGGAAAACAACATTACTGTGTGATGGTCCAGGTTGAGCAGCATACACCTATTCTTTGCAGATGTTTGAAAGGGGAGCCAGAGTACCAGTTTGGCAACACAACAGTTTGCTTTGATAAATTAACACTGTTAGTACATAATTAGTGACAAAAAAAGCTTTTTAAAGTAACAGTATTAGTAATTTCAAATCAATAATCAATAAGGACATTTATATTTATGTAAAGAAATGGGTTCTGTATATATCACCCACAATATTCGCTTCTTTGTTGTTTGAGGAAAACGACCACATGCCTCTCAGTTCCAAAGAACACAGAACATTTTTGCTTTTATCAACGTCTGCAAAAGTAGACAAATCTTAAGAGGAAAAAAAGTAACAGAAAAAGAAGAACTCTCTTTGTTAATGAAGATAAAAGTAATGCCTCCATTTTGCATGCTATCACAATTAGTTTCACCACAACCATCTGAAAGATCCTTCCAGAGAAGGGAGATCACTTGACCCCCCATCTGTGACCAAATCCTGTCTTTCCATTAGGTGCTCTTCGCAACCATAACGTCTATCTCTGCTCGAGCTGGACAGACGCTTACAAAACCGGAGAGCATCACAAAGAGCCCACAGACTAGAAGTCACACGGCGTCTGTGATAGAAAGGATCCATTATTCTGACTAACCGTGCTGAGGAATCTTATTCATATGGTGCTCCTTTCAAAAAATAAACTTAAAACAACAACATAAAACTTCTATGTTGTTGGAAAAATATGAAATACCCTTCTCGGTGTGAATTTACATGCACACTTTTTTTAAAACTGAATGTCAATAGAGCATCATAAGTTATATGTTTGCTCCCGTTTAGACTGCAATGAAACATGAAAGTACTTCTCTATTGAGACTAAATATATTTTCTTTGGAAGATCAAAATTCATATTCTGTGTAAGTCCAATAGATAAAAAATGATAGCACGTTATTTTAACTCCCCCATACATACACATTTAATAAATGCTTTAACACACTATAATGTAGTTGCATGCAGATTTAAAGTCTTTTTAAGTGTTTCTTGATGTGTTTGTGTAACTTTGACTCCTCCTTTGAAGTAGCCATAACTGGAATCAGATAATGAATAACAATATAACAGGTGTAATTATATAAAATATTATTACAAAATAATTTAACTCATCATATTGCAGCATTTTCGCAGCAATCTTAAAGTCAATATGGAGGTTTCAGTAGTGAAACATAACAGAAAAGATAATCTGCTTATCAAAAGGCAATCAGAATCCTTTGGTTGTCATTCAGTCTAAACGAGCACTTTGGCAAGCTATTTTCCTGATAATCAATAGAAAATGAATTAAAATTGCGGTCAGAACTAAGTAGCATAAAATGGTTTAAGCCTTTCAAGACATTGGGGTGACAGTGATTCACTAGGACCCAGGTTTCCACATATTAGAAATGAAAATTCACGCCTGTTGTGTCTGTTACTTCCTGTTGCGGACAGAGACATTTGGCCTCATTTTATGTGATCTGGTTCACGACGAGATCTGAACATTTCCCTGCACTGTTTTGAATAGTGCATGTCAGTGATTGCCAGTCCTCCCAGTGTTTATGTAGGTTTCAGAGGGGGTACTTCATTACACATTTCCAAGGCATGATATGTTCTTGCTCCTTATTTGAGATTATTTTACATATGCACTCATATTTGTAAAATGTCTACATAAACAAAGTTCTAGGTCCAATGGAAGATACTGTGACATTTTGGGAAATACGCTTATTGGCTTTCTAGCAGAAAATTAGATGAAAAGATTGATCCACTCTCTTATTTATGTTAATAGAAGGATACAACCAGCAGTCGGTTAGCTTAGCTTAGTACAAAAACTGGAAACGGGGAAACTATCTTGGTTCGTTGCAACAGTAAAGCTCTAAAGCTCAGTAATTAACACGAGTATGTGAGCAGTTGCCAGACAACCAGGGGAGACTCCAGGATGTTATTGCTTTAAATAGTCCAGCACATAATGCATTTAAAACAGTGAACTGTCATTTTACACTTTTAACAAACGAGATACACTACCGTTCAAAAGTTTGGGGTCACCCAAACAATTTTGTGTTTTCCATGAAAAGTCACACTTATTCACCACCATACGTTGTGAAATGAATAGAAAATAGAGTCAAGACATT
>JAVQJL010066660.1:0-11735 GCA_036024295.1 Nannoperca obscura
CTTTATATACAGTTAGCTAGTTTAACTGCTTTATATACAGTTAGCTAGTTTAACTGCTTTATATACAGTTAGCTAGTTTAACTGCTTTATATACAGTTAGCTAGTTTAACTGCTTTATATACATTTAGCTAGTTTACCTGCTTTATAGAAGCTAACGTTAGCTAGTTGACCACTTTAAGCAGTTGGCTAGTTTTAACTACTTTTATACAGTTTAGTAGTTCAGTTTAGTTCAGTGGTTCCCAACCTAGGGTTCATGCCTCTCCAAAGGGTCACCAGATAAATCTGAGGGGTCGTCAATGGAAGAGGGCCGAAAAGGTGTCTGACTTTTCTTTAATATAAAAATTTCCTGTAAAATATTGAATAATTTCTTTGATTCTCAAACAGTTATGAGAAGTTTTTTTTAAAAAGTATCTTTCTTGTAACTGACAACAACTCACAGACATCGAAAACATGACGAGGAGTACAAGTACCTCACAACTAAACTTAGGTACAGTACTTGAATAAACTGGTGACTCTGACCTTCATGGAGGCTTTGAGCTCGAAGGCGTCGTACTGAGCGGTGCTCTTCATCAGACCCAACATCAGAGCCTCTAGAGAGCCGGACAGCGCCCCCTTCAGGGCTGTGGTCAGATCCTGAAAAATTTACAGGGGCAAAATCCAATTAATGAAATGTCTTAAAAATTAAAAATGTCTTGGAAAAGAATTTGTCACTGAAGCAGGATGCACTAGCAGTGTAGTTAAATGACGTCATCTACATGTGAAAGTTAATGTACGAACACCAACACGTTAATTGAAGAAGAAGCATTTCGAACCTTCTTGGCTAGTCGTTCATATTCGAAGGCGATCTCTGTCCGCTGCTCGTAGCTGCGTCTGGTCAGGATGTCGATGATGGTCTGTTCGTCTACACCTGCAGGATTTAATGAACACATTTCATTTTAGTTTGTAAGTTCAACTTGAGTTGTGTGTTTCATTCACACGCTCTGAGTCCAGTGCAATTTATTTCAGGTCAAGTAGAAAATATTCTGACTTTTTAACTCTGCTGGACAAAATAACCACCAGTAAGACAGTTGCTCTGTAGGACACTATGTCAGAGATCTCTGTTTGTGACTGGACATTTCCAGATGTCTCGTCATTTTTCTCTTATAAACATAAATGAAATCCAAGCTAAAACCTCTCAGCTGTTTATGTGGCAAAGAAAAAGCCTTTGACTTCATTTTCGCGTTCACATGTAACGTCTGTATGTTCAACTCTTTCAGTATCAGTTTCTTTGTTCAAGCTTTTACTGCAGCTCACACAGGAAGCTCAGTCTGAGCAGCTGGAAAGTCCTGCAGCTCTGTAGGATCAACCTCACTGGTTCAGTTCCCCCTCTGCTGTTCAGTCTGCAGTGGTTTCAGTGGAAAACATGCTGTTATGGTTTGAACAGCTCATACATGGACAGAAGCCAGTTAGGAATCTGAGATCTGACTGCGTCTGGAGGAAATCAGACTTGAATCCAAAACAATACCAACACAGAAAAACAGGAATATAAAAGTCTACATACATAACATTCAGAGCAGTTTGTGGCCCCAGAGGAAAGCTAATGCAGCCATTAGGTCATAAGAGTTCATCCTCTGGAGAACACGTTAATAAGTGTCAGGTCACTCTGACAGCAGGCCGGGTGACTCGTTGGACTCACCTTTGGTTTTGATGGCCGTCTCGATCCTGGCGGCGTCTCTGGCCGGGTCGAAGTCTCGGACTGGAACCACGGTGGGGAATTTGGGCTCCACTTCCTGCGGAGGACAGAAGAAGACATGTTGCCTCACAGTCTGCTGTTTGTGTGTACAAGAAAACACGAACAAAACCTAAAGCACCAAGATTTGGATGAAGAAACCAAATATCAAAATGCAAAGATATGGTTTCCTGCTGTGTTGTTGTTTTGTCCTCAGGGGGCCACCGTCAGGTAGTTTTTTTACTTAGAGGCAGAATGAGACACCTGTCAGAAGGTCATCAGTGACCTTCTACCTGTATTTTCTTATTTGGTTGTGTTTGTGGCGTTTCTGGGCAGCGGGTGTGACAAACAAAGATCTAGGGTTGGGGGTTTCATTAGCTTAGTTAGCTTGCTAAAGTTTTGCTTAATGTAGGAATGTTTTGCTGCAGGTGGCACCAATACAACAATGTAAAAATACTCTGTTACAGGTCCTGCAGTCTCCTGTAACCTCCACCTGTAGTGGCTGAGACGATAAACTTGAAAAAGATCTGTTTTTAGATAAAATAAATAGAAAAGTTTGCTGCAGGAACACAGAAACACTTTGTTTCCTCCATCAACGACGACCCGTCACACATCATGGCTGCACGATCCAGGATACAAACTGTTGAACTGAAGTTGAACTAAATAACAACTCGCCTCTGATTTATTCCTCTACAGAAAAACACTGAAAGAAAAATGTGTTGTGAGAAGTTCAGACGTGGTGTTTCTGACATTCTGTGATTCTTATGAATCATTGATGGGTCTCTGCAGGACAACCTGGTCTACAGGTTATCAGATGAACTCTGGGTGGAGAACAAGTCACACCTTTATCTTTACATTTTATGACAGCAGTAAAACGGCTGTAGAGCCTCGACACTACGGATCCTCTCGGAGGTTCAGGCAGATATGAGGATGTGTACATCCGAGCAGTTGTGTCATTTAGAGAAGATTAAAGCGTTAGATGTTGGAACAGGATGTTCGAGGTGTTGAGACGGACAGCGTTGTCCTGTGCAGGTGACTCACCCCTCCATACGACAGCGTCAGCTTGCCCAGAAACTCAGACACCAGCGCCATGTTGAGTCGACCTGCAGAGTCCAGACACACAGTTCACATCTTCTCTTTTTACTTACCTACTCATTCCTACAGATTCTGCAGCAGCTGTCGTGCTTTCTCATAATTAACAGTTATTATTCCATGTACGGCTGCAGCTAACGATTGCTTTCATTATTGATTAATCTGCCTGTTTTTCTCGTCTCTTTGGTTCATCGTTTAATCTGAAAAATGCCCGTCAGTCAGAACTCAAATATATTCCATTTATTCTGATCTAACACGAAGTTGAGCTGCAGGTTCTGACGTTTGAGAGCCTGAAACCAGCAGATGTCTCTAAAGATTCATTGATTATCAACACTGAAAGGATCAGGAACTCCCAGCAGTGACTCTTGATCGCTGGCTGCTCTCACAGTATCGTGATACATCACAAACCAGCACATCTTCTCTTTTCAGATTTTCTGGACGAGTAAACAATAGTGCGTTAACATTTAGAGCTGCAGAATCCAGCAGGCCATAAACGCCTCAGATGGGTGTGTTTGATTTATTGACTGGGACGTGCCAGAGAGTCTGCAGGAGAGGCCGGAGCTGCAGATAAGAAAAATGGATCTGAAGAGGTATGAAGTTACATCTCACACACACACACACACACACACTGAAGTTAAGTGAAATCAAACTGTAAAGTTATTGTGTTTTAATAAATCTGAGATGAACTGGAAAGCTGTCTTGACCTTTGACCCTCTTACAAAACATTAACAGGGAGTGTGTGACGGTCACTGTTCATCACTTAGCAACGTGTGATACAAACAGTCCTGAAGAGTTTCTGCCCAACAGGCGCAATGATTCAGTTTTAAATGGACGTTTTGTTCTCTTAAACCTTTTGTTAACAGACATTTTGTTACTATTATTCCAATAAACAGTTGATTTAACTCAAAAGACTCACTGAAACTGTATTTATATAAAATGTACAAATGTGGTTACAAGCAGCAAACAACAAATCATCTCCCAGCTGCTTTCAAAATAAAAGCCCTCAGTCAGAGGATTTCTTCTTTCTTCTTCTTGTGAATGGATCTGATTTGTCGACTCAACACCACATAATTGTTGTCTTTGATGTTTTCTGAGGACCTGCAGCCACAGAACTTCTGCTGTCTCATAATCAACGAGTGCAGCTCCATCACCTCTCTGTGATCCTCCCTCAGTAAATGACATGAACATGATACTGTGGTGATTACAGGTCTGCAGGAAAGACTTTACCCGGCCGCACCCATCGACCAACTGGCTCTTATCACATCTGAAGTCTCCAGAGTGAGACTTTATCTTTTTATATGTTCTGAATCATTTCTACTGATGTTTCTTGCAGTTTAAATTCCCCTAAGTAGTTCCTGTTGGATTGGAGTTGGCAGGCTGATCTTTTATTCAAGCGTTGTTTTAACAGAGAACAGCTGAAATCTGTGTACGAACAGTTGTTAGTTTCTTACCTTCAGAGAAGCAGCAGCAGTGAGGCAGCGAGCAGCAGCAGCTCCGTTATGATCCAGGACAGGGTGTGGTGTTTAAATACCAGCTGACTCACACTCACACTCCTCTCTGCCTCTCTGACTGCCGCTGACTCAGTGGACCACACTTTTACACGCTTTTACACACTGAACACTAAATTCCTCACAGAGGCTGGCTTGGTGAGACAACACTGGATTCTGATTGGTTGGCCGGTGTCCATTAAAGTAGTAAACTGGGACGTCTGAAACAGTTTAAGCAAATTTCTAAATAAGAGCTCAAGCTATAATAAACTCTAGGTGTCCATAGCAACAGTATCGATACTAGGGGTGCAGATTAATGTCTCTCTGGAACAGATCACCTTCTCTAGTCCAGTCCAGCATCGTCTCTTCGTATTGGACGATTCTGCACCTCATGGTTTTACCAAACCTTTACCAGACTGTCTTTGCAAATAATGTCACCACACTAAATCAGAACCAGAAACACATTTATTACCAAGTAGGTTTTCACATACAAGGAATTTGTTTTGGTGCAAACAAGAGCACAAATATATATTTCCATCAAAAAACCAGAGTGTACAGCCATGCTAGCAGCTAAGTGAGGCTGCACTTGAGTGTAATGCTAACATGTTCACAGTGTCAGTGCTAACATGCTGATGTTTACCATGTTCACCACTTTAGTTTGGCATGTTAGCATGCTAACATTTGCTAATTAACACATAAGACATAGTCCAGGATGAGGCCGGTGGGATTGTGGTTATTTTTACCAGTTAGTTAACTAAAGCGTGAGTACTGTTGCTATGGTTACCTGCAGCTTAGTACACCTTGAGTTTTGATTTAGAGTGATGGTGAAACTGTTGACCTGCACTGAGCTAAATCATTAAACTTCAGAAACATCTCAGCTGGTAAAGATGTTGTGATGTGTAAATCTGTTGCTATGAAACATCTGTAGTGCCATCCAATCAGGAGCAACCAGCTGTGTAAACAGGAAATCACTGTAGCATCAGAAGCTGGGACAGTTTCCCAACATGAGGAAGATAAATGTGACATCTGGGTGTTTCACAGTTAGCAGCATTCACACAGTTTACAGAGAGGGGCACATCTGGTTATGCTAAGCTAACTGCTATTTCCTCATTTAGCCAAATGTCATCAGCATAACATTTCATAGTTTGAGGTTTGCTAACAGCAGTTAAATATTCAGTAACCGCTGATCTGTACGTGACAACATGTTAGTGAGCTTCATTTAATGAACTCTGACGTTAGAATGAGAGAGTTTTAGTTTTTAACAGCTTTTTCCATCCCTTCTTCTTCTCCGTCTTCTCTCCACAATCACTGTGTGAGAATCCAAAGCGGCAGCGTGACCGTGGCGACCTTGACTTCCAAGCAACACCTCAGTGAGGTCACTTCCTGCAGTGACTCACCTGAAGCTGTGGTTGTAAGAGTGGGTGGGCCTTGCACACCTAACATTTCTGTAACATAATGACCCTGATCAGATCCATAAAACTCCACCTTTATCGACCACCACCCCACCGCACCCACCTTATCACCCACTGTCTAGATAAATATTAGCAGAACTGGTTGACCAGTGATGAAAACACCTCCAGTCCACACACTGACTCCTCTGGATCTGTTTTAAACTTCTTCAACATACAAACATTTAATTAGTTTTCATCTGGAGGTGAGACACTAAACACCAGCTGGACTGAACAAGTCAACAGAAGCGAAACTATAGAGGAAATCCACTTCAAATCTGTGGATCAAAACAGGAAGTCAAAACAATCAGATTCAAATGTTGGAAAGTGTTCAACACACCTTTGGCAGAGTTTCAGAGACACACAGGGGACTGCTCAGTGGAGAATCAGCTTGTTGGAAGACTTTGTGCATATGTGCAATTGTATGTGGACACAAATCATTTCATAAATCGCATTTGTGACCCTCAGTTAACTCAGGCAAGTGTCCAGAACTCTTGTGACAAACAGTCTGAGTAAAGAGCAACATGCTCGAGCTACGTCACCGTGGTGTCTTTGTGCCAGGAGTCATCGCGGCTTGTTGACGAGGGTCAGCTCTCCAGAAAAGCAGCAATTTGATCACATTCACCGCCCAAATCAAGGCTTCTGTAGCTTCCATCAGCTAACGCGATGCTACGTGACCCATCAATCAAGAACTTCACCTTCAGGCTCAACTCCTTCTTCATCATGATAATTTAGTACAATCACTGCTAACCACCAATGACCATATTGATCGCCCGGACTATGCCTTTGCTTGGGTCAGTAATACCCCCCCCCCAACTTGAAAGGTGCAATTCCCCTTATTCATGCAGAGTACCATGACCTTAGAAATCTAGGCTGCTACAAATTCAGCAACAACCTGTCGAGGTGCTCGAGGTCACGGTCTCGAACAGAACCACATCATCTGCACAAAAACTAACAAACAACAGAGATGCAACCCTGTCACAGATCTGGACACCCTACACCCCGAGTGCCTCTTCAGAGAATACAAACAGAGATCTTATTCTGGGTCCAACGTCCAGGAGGCTCGTAGTAACAGCCCCGGATAACTTCCACAGAAGCCCCACTAAATATCCTCTGTAACCTACAACGCACGTGTGTTACGCCTTTGTAATGTTTGTTAAGTTATCTTGTGCTCGTGTTGTCTGCCTACTTCCTGTTTTATTTTGATATTCATGCCTCCCTTTAGTTTCATGTGTTTTGACTTCCTGCCCTCGCGTGTTGTTTCCATCTGTTCCTCATTACCTCGAGTATTTACAGACCTCGTCTCTCTTTGTCTTTTTTCCATGTCAGAGAATCAGCTGTTTGCTAGAGTCAAGTTTTAGTTTGTTTATGCCTGGATTACTTTCAGAAAATCCTCTTGGATTTCATACTTTGTTAGAGTTGTGCATTTGGATCCTGCTCTTGAGTTCAGTCATAACAACATGTAGACTGGATGGGTATCCTGACCCCTCCAGGATCCCTGCAGGACCAAACGTTGGTGCACTGCAGCTCCTGTGAGGACCGTAGTGGTTTTAGCAGCATCTCCACCACAGAATGAAAAGTATAATATATCACCTTTGACAACAGGTGAGAGTTTGAATCCAGGCTGCGGAGTTAGAAACCTGCAGTTCTCTGTTTGGCTCTGATCAGCTGGACTCTGCATTCTTTCCTCTGTTATGTAACTTAAAGAGGAAACGGTGCTGATGGTGAGCGGAAAGCTCTATTGTTTGCTCTTTTTTTATTACCTCACAGCAGCAGAAGGACCTGACGGTGGATTCTCTTCTTAGGAAGATATAGATATATATATATATATATAATTCACTGGATATCCTCAGTCCTGTATAATGCTCAGGAACCTTTCAGAAAGGTGGAGGCTGCAGAGGAACTCATTTATTAATTTTCGCCACAAACAGTGAGAAAGTGGTGGAGGAAGTATTCAGGTCCTTTACTGCAGTAACAGTGTGAGTGTTGTCAGTAAACACAACTCAGTAACATGTGACCAACAGTAAAGCTCATGGTGAGCTCACAGCTTCTCCACAGGAGGGCAGTGTGAGCTCATTCCACCTGTCAAGTGTTTGAGAGGTGAGTTTTATTTGAGTTTCATTATGACGAATCCAATTACACCAGAATTATTACCTTTTATTATGTCATAATAATAACAGGAAAACAGTGAAGGAATGAAAGAATAAGAGGAGGTAGAGAAACAAGGGAGAAGGAAACGGAGACAAAAACACTGTTTGTGTAACTTTAGCAGCTTGATTTGAGAGAAAAAGGTGTAAATCATCAGAATCCCTCCATGTTTGCCTGACCAGAAAACAAAACTAGAGAACTCAAATTAAAAGTTGATATCAGGGGTCTTGAGGGTTTTGAAACTGTCGTCAGGTCTGTGATCTGGCTCAGGTAGCTGGAGCACCTGAGCTCCAATCCTCTGTTTCGCTGACGCTGGACTTAACCTCGTTAGCAGCTAATCCTCCTCAGGGCCACATTAACAGCTTTAACCTGGTGCTGCTGCAATATGCTCCCAGCTGAGAGGCTGGCACACAAACACAGAGGCTCTGCACCCCCCACAGCATGCTTTCTGTCAACCACAAGCAAAGCAAAACAGAGGAGGAACAGCAGAAACACACAATGTGGAGAATTTAATTAAAATATATAAGAAGCTTATCATGTCACTGAAATAAAATAAACAAGAAGCAACAAGAATTGTCATTCCTGATTAATATGAAGCTGATTGGAGGCAGTGAGGAGCTGTAGCACCAAACCAACCGTCAAGAATAATCTTTAAGATCTTAAACACAGAAACATTTAGAGATGCTAAAACAAAGTTTCAGCAGACCAGAAAGCACACGTGCTGACAGGATAAACTCTCAGGCGCTTTTTTAATGAAGTTTATTAGTTTAATTAGAAGAAAAACAGCTCCTGGTTTTCATGTTAAAGCTCAGTTTACTGCAGGCGGCTTGTGGCTGAAGGGTTCAATGAATGTTTAAAAGGAGTTTGAAGTCTTCAGTGTCTCGGAGGGCGCCTTGTAGCATCTGGTAAACGTCCTCGAGTGATGTCACTTGAGTCAGAGCCTGGTCCTGGTCCTGGTCCTGGTTCTGGTCCTGGTACTGGTACTGGTCCTGCTTAAGGTGTCTTCCTGTTAAAGGGAGTGTTTCCTTGTCTCTGACTCCTGGAGTCTCATGGTGGGACTGTTGGGTCTCTAAATATAAGAGTTGGTCTGTATGAAGTGTCCTGAGAAAGCTCTGTTATGATGTATAAATCTGAACTGAATTGACTTGAACTGTCAGAGGGAGAGCTGCATTGTGGGTAATGTAGGTGTCAGGTTTTGACCAAGAAGAAGAATGTGTGGAATAAAACGGAGGATATCTCTGGTTTTGCTGCTTTGTCCGAACTGAACTGTCCCTCGTGAGTCATCACTTCTTCATGTGAGACGACGAGTTAGTGAGATGTGTCCTGCTGTTTCCTGTCTCATGTAAAGGACCCTGAATTGCTTTGTGCGAAACAAATGAACGTGACTTCCTGTTGCAGCCGTTGAGCCTCGTCAGTCATCGGTCACACCGTCAGCACTGAGCAGCTCCAAACCCAAAGCACTCACTCATTCATTCATTCATTTCAGTTTACAGACCATCGTTTATGTGAAACAGTGTTTAACATGGGAACCTGTGTTTCTATTTATTCATCTTTTCTCCGTAATTTAATGGAAATGTTTTCTTTATTCTCGTGTTTAATCTGTTCATTCATCTTTTATTTACTCTGTTTTTAAATGTCCTGCACTTTCCTCTACACTTTCAATTACCTTGTTGCTGAATTGTGCCTTTTAAAGCAACATGAAGCCTTGCGAAGGTGGAAAACTGCTAACAAAGCCTTCCACAACAGTTTGATGCTAAGCTAGGCTAAACATGACGCTCGCCGTCTCACACAGTGAATTAGAGGATTAGAGTGTTTCTCTCTAAGATGAACCATCAGTCATATTGTTCTTGAGGACTGAGGCTGAGGTTGATCTGACCCGACCCATTCCGACCCGTCCTGACCCGTCCGTCCTGACACCACCTGTCCTGTCCTGACCCGTCCGTCCTGTCCTGACCCCACCTGTCCCGTCCTAACCCATCCTGTCCCGACCCGTCCTGACCCCACCTGTCCCGTCCTAACCCATCCTGTCCTGACCTGTCCTGACCTGTCCTAACCCCACCTGTCCCGTCCCGTCCTGACCTGTCCTAACCCCACCTGTCCCGACCCGTCCTGACCTGTCCTAACCCCACCTGTCCCGTCCCGTCCTGACCTGTCCTAACCCCACCTGTCCCGTCCCGTCTCGCACTGTCCTTCACTTTGTCTGTAATCCTGTTAGCAGAGTTCCTCCCTAATCCTGCCACAGAGTTCAGATCCCTGCAGGTCTTCACAGCGTCTTCAGCGCAGCTCTGACTGAACATCTCAGGTAGGACCACCAGCACATAGACCACACCCACCTACACCTCTACACTCCATCCCAAAATACACCTTCGTGCACACATTGTGGAGATACTGCAGAGCGGATCAGCTGCGTGTTTTACTGCATTTTCTTTGGTGTATTTAAAATGTGCAGTTTGTTTTTTTGGACTTCTTCTAGAAACAGAAATGAGGCATGAATAATAACTGCAGATGTGATTTGTCTTGTTTTCTGTAGTTAAATTGTGGTTTGATGAGTTTGAAAGATGTGTTGGAGAGGTTAAATTCAAACTATGACAAACAGATAACAGTATTTCATTCTACAGAGTGAAAGAAGTGAGTCCAGTTATTTAAAACGGGTTCTTTTAACTGGTTTAAACCAACAATAATCTGCATCCTGTTTGTTTTCACCCGTTAAAGAGGCTGTTTTCATCCGGATGAAGGCTTTCAGGACAGAGGGTGTTGAGTGCTGTCCAGATTGAAAAGCCCTTTGAGGCAAATATGTGATTTTTTTATTCTATAAAAAAACAACTTAGTTGACTTGAGGAGCCACAATCTGTCCAGGGACCGTTCAGGGTGTCGACACCGACCCAGAGGCACTGAACCAACGAGCTGCCAGCTGGAGTTCGTCCTGAGCCCACGTACGCAGAATCGGACCAAACCCGGAGCCATACCTGGGCCAGTGCAGGCTCACAGAGCGTCCACCGGTTCTGGAGGCAGTCGGCCACAATCACCCCGACCAAACTGAGCGAACTCAACATCCACTGAGTTTAGGGACTCACTGGTTAACCACTGGTTAACTGGGTGGCTGGATGACTGGCCTACTGGTTAATTCACTAACCAGCTAACTGGCCAAAGGGTTGAACAGCCGACCGGCTAACGCGCCCACTGACTGACTAGCCTACTGACTGACTGGTTAACTGGTTACCTGGCTGGAAGATTCTGTGCTAATTTGAGTAACTGGCAGATTTTTAACACCCAACTGGTTGATTGTTTACCTCTGTGATTGACTATAGTAGATTCTATAAGTGGCCGACTTGCTAATTAGGTGATTAAGTAACTGGGTTATATTTAACTTTGTAACTGGTTACTGGCTGAAAAGCTAACTGGAAAGTGTAAGTGACGAACTGGAGCGCAGTTTGTCCAGCAGCTCGGTGACACGGCTGTTTCCTGCTGCCAGGCCTCCTGTGGGGGATTAGGGTCGTGATCAGGCCGCTGTAATTGAGGCTGACGTGATCTAAACACCAATAAGCAGAGAAGCAGGTCGGTTGTAAACTCAGTAGTTGTTCTTCATTTGTTTTCTTTATAAACTCGTGTTGTTTGTTCCAGCAGACAGATTTTATTTATAAGACCCCAAAGTTTCCAAAGACACTCAATATATGTCAACGGAGACATTATGGTGTGCAGTAATATTTTCATTTAACATGTTTCTATATAATAAACATATATATATATATATATATATATATACACTACCGTTCAAAAGTTTGGGGTCACCCAAACAATTTTGTGTTTTCCATGAAAAGTCACACTTATTCACCACCATACGTTGTGAAATGA
>JAVQJL010066669.1:0-10815 GCA_036024295.1 Nannoperca obscura
CCCCCCCCCCCCCCAAAAAAAAAAAATCAAACAAGCAGCTGCTCACATTTACAGACTCTGGCAACACAAATATCAGGATCTACACACAGAAGGAAAAGGAGGGATGTGTGAGGACTGAGAAGACAGGAAGTGTGTGAGATGGGAGTTTGGCAGGCGGAGCTGGAGGATGGAGAGAGGATGGAGAGAAGGAGTAAATGCAGGAGGGAGATGATAGGAGACAGAGATAAGGAGGATGATGATGATGATGATGGTGGTGATTTGGCTGTGTGCTTGGAAATCATTTTGCTGCTTCTTGCCATCAGATTACAAACAGCAGCAGAGCACAATGTGAGCCAGTGCAATGAAATCCATGAACACATGCAGCACCGAGTGGAAACCCTGAACAATGGCATTCAAATGAAACTAAATCAACACACACATGAGGCTGATCACTGCTGTGGCACATTCACAAAGAAAGTGACAGCGATGTGCATGATGTAACTGTTTTAGATTACACACCCGGTCATAGTTAACAATATATGCACAAAAAAGACAAACCAACCAATAATATCACGACATCCAACGATCAATTAACCTTCAGCTTTCAGGGGCACAGAGCCAAGATTCATTAGTTAGCAAGCTTGCAACAGCACGGTACGTCAAATCAAATTCCTCCCAGCGATCCTCACGATACGGAAGCTCGATCGTCTCCAAATGACATTTTATCTCCACTGTGACACATGAGACTTCATCTTACATCCAAAGGTAACATTTCAGCTGTGAGATGAAGAGCAGAAACAATATCAAAAGATCAGCACAAGTGATTTCGGGCAGCTTGTTGACGGTGGATTCCAGTGGTCCACATCAAAAACTAATCCAAAGACACTTAGAGACGTCTCAGACCACTCCTGCCAGAAAATCTGCTTCCCAAATCTGTGTTCTTTTTTCTTTTGTTAAGATACTGTTCACAGAGATCTGGCTGACAGGAGGTGACACTGCAACACAGAAGTCGTGTATATAGCCACATTTTGGTTATATTAAGTTTCTAGTATTTTATACTTAGAGATGTTCATTTTTATAGAAGACCGAAACTGCCATAATCAAAAATAAATAAATGAATATGCCACCAAAGATAATAGTAAAGAAAATGCATTTTCCCCTGTGTTTATTCTCCCAATGCTTCATCGCACTATAATCTGTACAAACTAAGGTTCTGCAAGTCAATACACCATAACAACTGACAAGAGGATTGACATTGTAACGTAATATCATCATCAACCTGCAGCACGACCTCTTATAAATAAATGCTGATGTTTTTATTTGATGCGTTCAAACACAGTTGGTGATTCTCGGTGCGATCAGTGTTCAGTGTTCAGACCCGCGGGAGTATGTTGAACTGTGTGCAGTGTCCCGGTGTCTGCTGAGCCTTTAAATTCCTGGATCTGTTAGTGAGACTGGACTTCCTGTTCCTCAGCAGCATGAAACAACAACGCCCACGAGTTGTTTTATTACACAGTTATACAACCGAGACTGGTCGCTTACTTTCTACCTAAAACTCTCATGACCACTTCAGGATAATGTAGGCAAATCCTTGTGGTGAAGGAAACTGTGCGGCTCGAGGTAAAAAGCCACAGTCACACCCTGATTTGAATGATTAGAGCCACTTCATTCATCAGACATGCAGAGGAGAGAGGAGAGAGGATTTCAGGAGGATTTAATGCCTTGAGACAGCTGAGACGCAGAGTGCATTGTAGCTGAATGAAAGTAAAACTCACGAGTGTGGACTAACCAGGACAACAAGGACGTGGATCAGTCTGTTCACAGGAAACATGCACACTGTAAATCTCTCACATATAGAAACAGAATGTAGGACAGAAGACGCAGAGAAGATGGAAGGTGTTATTATTAACTGGTAATTATAAGAATCCCTTTTTTTCCCACTCGGATGATAAAGCTTAATTTAAAAACCCAACGAGACCGAACAGAGGAGAGGGAAAGACAGAAAGGGTGAGAAATAAGAAAGGAAATGAGGATAAGGAGGTGACGGAAACAGGAGAGGGCTGGGAGGGGTGGAGGAAAAAAGGAAGAAGAGGAGTGAGAAGGAGAAAAAAGGAGAGGAAACAGAAGAGCAGGAAGGAGATAAGGCGGAGGAGGAGAGCCAGACTGAAGCTCAGCCAGTCACCTCAAACCCTCGGGGGGGACCGGCTGCTCATCTGGACTGGAGGAGTGTCACTCGTTTAATAACCAGGCAGCACAACCACAGAACTCTTCCTCTGAAATGTCACAAAACACCGAACGTTGTCTTTTTTTGAGATTTGAATCGATGTGCATGTTTTTTTGCACAGCAGGAGAGATTGGGCCTCCGTGCACTGCAGCCCTTCACTTTACACTGTGATGCGGCAGCATCCCTTTCAGTCGGAGACACATTAAATATTCATCTACACAGTGCTAACAGTAACATTTACGTGTAAACAGTGCACTCAAAATACAGGTGAGAAACATGTAGTTTCAGGCCTGAACCCTGACTCAGCAAGAGAGTCAATCAGCGGATCATTCAGGAATAAACTAAACTGGTAATTAATGAAGTGTGATTGAATCTGTTAGAGAGTAGTTTGATAAACATCTTTTTACCAGATTCCACTGACCAAATGCTCGTTTTTAGCTCCTTTGGTTGTGATTTTGCACCAGTTGCCTCTTTGTGAGGCTTGTAAAGTGCCTCTGAGTGACACTGACAGATGGGAAGAATGATAAGGAGTGTCAGGACTCCACGTCCGGTCACAGTGCTTCTCATCGTCTGTCTCTTTCTTTCTTCCTCTCTTCTTTTCACACCTTCCCTCGTTGCTCATCAACAAGTCTGCTTGTCACCCTCCCATCTGTCGCGTTTCCTGGACCGGCATTATATTGTGTTCCCTCTCTCTCTCTCCTGGCTCACACACATTCACTGGGTTTCTTTGTGTCATGTTCAGTATTTAGCTCAGATCCCTGATGCAACATGTTGATCCATCAGATATGAAGTTGTATCTTTTCCTGATGAAGGTTAGCCCTGTGTGCTCTTTAGTAAGGCAGTATTGATTTGTATGTCTAAACAGGTGAGGTCTTAATGGGAACAGCATGTTGGCCCTGATCCAAAACAGACTCGTGGAAAACCCAAATCTGAAAGTGACATAAAATAAGGAGACACAATTTGAAAGTTAGCTGAGGACAAAAAACAGACCAGAGGATAATTGGACACGAAATGCGGTCGATCCGAACAAACTCAAATGAGAAGAGAAGCAACAGTGGCAGCAGCATGTGGCTTCGCCGGCTAATGACACTAATAAGAACATTTCTCGAGTTCACACTTTCAGTCTCGCCTCAAAAAAACAACATTTCTCTCCTGTGATGATTGTGATGCACCATGTGATCAGAGCGGAGCCGCTTGGATCGACTCGGGAATCGGGCCACAAATCCACAGGCCACCAAACAGCAGTGGAGAAAATCAAGAGCAGAGGAGTCGACAACCAGGAAGTGAACGTGGGTGTCATCGTTTTTAAAACGGCCGCACTAAAAACCGGACTTAAACCGGGTCAGCAGCATTTTAAAAAGTCTGTTTAGGGGTCATTAAACGCTGGAGTGGACGTATTAGTGTGGATGTAGCCTGAAGCTGCTGCTGCTGCTAACATGCTGCTTTCACTTAGCCACCTGTGCAGACAGTGGACCTGTGAAGAGGTACAATGCACTGCAGCACGCGGTGAAACTACAGTGCAGTTCACCTTTCACTCGGCTTGGTCCTCTTACAGGATGTGCATGGAGTCTGAAAAGCTTTCCCGGTCCTGCTGTAAGACTGTAGAGTAACAAGGTCTCCAGTGTTTCAGCTTTCAGGCTGCAGAGCTTTCTGCTTTCTGCTTTCTGTTACTTCACCGAGTCTGTCCTGCAGGAGTGTTGAGTGCAAAAGAAGCGACTCCAGCACCTGAAGATGAAGTTGATGGTCTCATGATGAACGATGTCCCTGTCAGTCCTGACCCGTCACGGTGAAACATGCATGAGGTGCGTCCCCAGGAGTGGAGTTAAAGTTACATGGCTCGTGTCCTCAACAATCAGGATCATCTATTGAGACGGTGTCGGAGACAATGGGAGGGCAGGCGGGGAACAGCTTCAGTAATGTGCTCGGGGAGTTTTTAAAAGGGAGGATCGACTTTGCTGCGTAATTATGCCGAGGCTCTGCTAATGGTTCTGCCCGGCGTAACGGCTGCTCTAATGGTTTTTCCCCCCTCACCTGATCTGACCAATTATGTGACGAGCTTCCTAAATACATGCCGCTCAGTCTTCCTGTTCTTCCTTTGTCCAGGATTTCTTTCGATTGTAGAAACACACCAGTAAACACACTCAGAGTTGTTAGACATTGAAGAAATTACTATTAACAAGAAGGTTTGTTATTGCTGTTTAGTTTTAGGGCCTTTTTATGAACTTTCAAGGGTATTTTTCTTTTAATTTATGGCCTTGGTACATGAAAAACAATGCAGACTAACCTGCATAACAAGAACAATTGCCTAGAAGCGCATCTTTTTCTGGCTTCCTATTGCTGAGTTGCCTCTTCTGCTCATTTCTGCAGAATCAGAGCTTTTTATGAACTGTTGCTCCATCGGTCAGTAAATCCAATCTCATTCCCTATTCCCGTAACCGTTCTTCCTCTCCTGGCAGGCTGAATAACAACCTTGTTCCATGCATAAAATGTAATTCAGAGTTCAGCCAAATAGTGGGCCTCAGGAGTCCGAGTTAGTCGAGTCAAGTGGGTTTCATCCACAGAGACAGTGTTTCCCGTATGAAAGTCACTCCTTTAGATTTCCATCTCTTCCACTGGAGTTATTCCCGGTCTGGAGAGGAGAGATGAACACCACCTCCAAGAACTCCTGCAGTGTACATTCATGCATGTGGGTGTTGTACTAAGTCAGACTTTAGACTAAGTCAGACAAACTGATGTCCGCAGACGTGAAGACGCTCGGCCCTCGGAGACACACTGGACGAGCAGGAAGTAGAGAGAGAGGGAGAATGAAATTCAATTTATTAAATAATGAGAAAACCTTAACAAAAAACTAAACGGAGTCTGTGGAGAAGAGCTTTAATGTGAAAATGTGCAACTAGCAAAGATCTGTGCACACCACAACCTCGCAGTTCATCCAGATGATCTCAACCTCTTTATTTGAAGATAAACTGATCTTCTGACGTGTTGTACTGATGCCTCGTTGCTCGGGGACACTGAGTTACCACATCGACACGCCGGTAGATCAAAGTTCAGGAAGTGTGTCTGTAAACTGGGATTAAAGTGGACGTTTAGGGTAATAAATGTATCTTTTACCTTCATTTTCCAGCCTGCTGGATCTCCTGACTGCTGGTTACAATGCTCAAACTGGCAGGAATGAGCCAAATCTCTGTATGTAACCAGAATGTCCCATTTATTGATTGATTAATTCAATCATCCATTAGCTCAGTCCGTTAATTGGTTATTTGTCTTTCAGTCCGTCACTCAATCCATTATTTAATCATCATTCTCCATCAATTTCTCTCTCATGCTCCCATTCATATACAAATCAGCCCCGCCCCCATCCTGCTCTGCTCTCTACACTCTCATTTCTCATCTCCCTCTCACTTTTAAATCAATCCCTCCATCTAGCCATCCATCCACCTATCTGCTCAGCTCTCCTGTCCATCTTTATATTCCAGCACAAAGGCATCTGATGCATCGTTTTGCATGTAAATTGGATTAATTGGATTTGAACGCACAGTGCTTGGTGGCAGGCAGGAAGGAAGAAAAGAAAAGAAAGGAAAGCGGGAAGGTTGGATGTTATTGAAAGAGACAGGAAAAGTCAAAGATGGATGCAGGTTCACACACAGGTGCAGATGCATGAATACATCAACACACAGGAACACTGACAGAAAGACAACGACGCTTAACCAGCTGATCACGCTCTACCTGCCAGGTGAAGCACCCAGAAGCACAGCTGCACACACAACTGATGTTTAAGGTGACAGTGAACGCATCACAATGCAAACTAGGGAAGTGAACAGATGTAGCAGATGAAATGCACAAAACAAAAGTTGCACACGCAGAGAATGAAAGACTTGATGTGATGTAATTCTTGTTGAAAGACCTCTGATCAAGCGACTGATCACTGTAAACTGCAAACCCAGAATCAATGACAGAGAGCAAAGCTTATATAAAGAGCCGCAGCACCCCCTCACAGGTGAACCCGGCCGTGGCTTTATCTGCACTTGTAGAAGTGGTGATCTTTAGGGAAACAGTCATGCTCACTTGGCAACATCTGCCCGCCTGACTTCAACCTGCCTGAGGAGGACGGACAACAAGAGGACGTCGTCCCCACGAGGACTCACCAACACTCACCAACACCCACCAACACTCACCAACACTCACCAACACTCACCAACACTTATCAACACTCACCAACACTCACCAACACTCACCAACACACACCAACACTCACCAACACTCACCAACACTCACCAACACTCACCAACACCCACCAACACTCACCAACACTCACCAACACCCACCAACACCCACCAACACTCACCAAAACCCACCAACACTCACCAAAACCCACCAACACTCACCAAAACCCACCAACACCCACCAACACTCACCAACACCCACCAACACTCACCAACACTCACCAAAACCCACCAACACTCACCAAAACCCACCAACACTCACCAAAACCCACCAACACCCACCAACACTCACCAACACCCACCAACACTCACCAACACTCACCAACACTCACCAACACTCACCAACACCCACCAACACCCACCAACACTCACCAACACCCACCAACACCCACCAACACTCACCAACACTCACCAACACTCACGCTACCCAGAGGTGATCTGTAGTCAGCGAGGGGTCTCTCTCTCCCTCCTTCTCTCTCTCCCTCTCCCTCCCTCTCCCTCTCTCCCCCTCTCCCCCTCCCTCCCTCCCTCCCTCCCTCACTGCTCCTGATGTGCAGTCGGCTCGCTGCATTAGCTGCATGCTAAACTAAACTGCCGGTTGTCGGTGTCTCCTCTGGCTCCGTGACCTCCCCCGGCGTCCTCGCTGCGACCTGTCCTATCAGAGCTCGTGAAGGCCGTCACATCAGTGTGGTGATGGGAGTGAAGTGCTAGACGAGTGTGTGTGTTTGTGCACGTGTGTCTAATACACGAGCTGCCACTCCTGCTTATAAACATGCAAATGCAGCTGTTTAAATTCCTCCCGAGGGGGTGTGATGTTCAAATAGCCCCCCCCCCCCCACGCTGCGCTCCCCCCCTTCTCTCCTTGTTCTTTCCTCCTCTTCCACCCCTCACCATCCTCCTCTCCGCCTGTAATTGTCTGCCTCTCCATCACTCCTTGTTTCCTCTGTCTGTCTCTCGCTGCTTCTTCTTCAGCTGTCTGTTTCCTCCTTTTGCCGTCTTCTTCTCGTCTCCTTCCCCGTCCTCCTTTTTTTCCTCTCCTCACCTAATTCCTTCTCCCTTTATCTTTCCACTCATCTCCTGACATTTACTTCCTGCCATCCCTCTCTCCCCGGGTGTTTTCCTCACCTTTCCTTGCCTTCCTGTATTTCAGGCTCCTGATGAAAATATTCTGCAAGTTTCGAGTAATGAAGAGTCGCGTTTGAAAACACAATTTCATTTAGTTTAAAGAACAGGTTTTTACTGAGTCCTGGGAGTTTGGAAAATGCTGTCAAGGTAGAGAAGATGCATAACCCTTTAAGATTAAACCCTTTTAGTAATTATTTAGATGAGATGACAAAAGCTCTGAGTCTGGAAATGTTTGGTTTAAGTACCTTGAAAGTGCTTGAATTGTACTCTTGAAAAGCTGCACACTGTGACGATTACCCAAACATGAATGTGACATTTTATTACAGGTCACATAGTCAAACTTTTTGACAGTTGTCACATCGTGGCCCCTGTAGTTTCGTGTGCAGCGGTCTCTTCTAGCAGCTGTGAGACTGAAAAGAAAGATGGAGCTTGTCTTAAAGTGTGTCATCAGATCACTATTCCACTTCTGCAGTGGCTTTTAAACCAACTCCACTTCCATGTGCATGAAGCACGCAACGAGCTGGAAACACAACGCAAATGTTCAACATTTCTGTGGGAAGAAGAGTCAGTTCCACGTCTGCACTGATTTATTAAAAACAGTTTGACCTTTGTCAAGAACCAGTCAGAAAGTGACACAACTGCACGTTGTGCTGGAGGTGTGTACGTGTTCATACAGCAGCTTATTGTAAGAAGCCAGACAAAAATGTTCCTTCAGGTAATTTCAACTTTAAATTCATGCATATACACATATATAGAGTATATGTCACCAGCTGGTCACTTGTTGTCACAGGTAACTAGTCAGACCTCTGCAGGTGGAACATTTAATCTGCTGTTTACCCCGTTTTAACTGTGCACCTAGAGGCCTTTTATTTAACATTTTTCTACATGAATGTCAGTTATTACATCCTGACGTGTCTCTCGTTCTCACCTGCATCCCTCGCTTCCCTTCTCACTTTACTTTCTTTACTGTTCTCTCCATCTCTTCCCTGTCGTAACGACTGATCTTGCGTTCGAACCTTCTGCCTCCGCGCCGCCCTTTGCTGCACACATCACCATGACAACCCCGCTGGGACGAGCGAGAGAGGCGGAGCCAAAGACGAGGAGGGCGAGAGAGAGGTTCAAAGAGGAGGAAGACAAGAGGTTACATTTGAGAAAGACGGAGGGAAGAGGAGGAGCGATGGATGGAGATCAGAAATATAACAGCACGCTGAACTGAGTTTCATTCTGTTTGAAAAAGCCAAATACTTTCTCCTGTGCTTCGCCAAGTAATCAAAGTGCCGGCCGGATGAATCATTTCTTATTTGTCAGCAGGACTTTTCTTTTTTTTATCTCCTCTTGAGTCCAAAGCATGAAATAATGTTCCCGCTGCAGACCAGAGAGCAAGGTCACATTCCTTTCATTCAGCATCTCTGTTCTATTGTCGTCACTTTCTTCTATTGTCTTTCATTCCCTCCCTAAAATCTGTTGAGCGCTGCTTCCTCTCTGCTCCTCCTCCTCCTCCTCCTCCTCCTCTGGTACGACTGTACACCTCATTGATTTATTTTTTCCACACACCTCACAGGCTCACAACATACGTCTGTGCATCACTTGTGTAGATTCATATTGTCGTACACGTGCTGCAGACGCTCACACACGACTTCCTGATATCCTTGAAAGTTTATGGGTTTGGAAAAGGAACGGATCGCCCTTGAAGTATGTTTTCATCAATATGCCTCTCTCTTGATATTTGAACACACAGAACTTTATTTCCAAGTTTGAGTCCTTGAATTTCACCGATCAGCACCTCTGGAGTCGAGAAGAAGTGCTTGAATATGTTGTATGAACACATGAACTTTAAGCAACTCAGCGTCCAGAGGAAAACTCGAAGGCCTCTTCTTTACTGATGGAGTTTGCTGAGATAGACAGATATAGAGGACCAGTACTTTGACCGGACACACCTGGAGGAGACATCACTGAGGAGACATGCTGTGTTGCGTGTGGAGATGCTGACCAGCAGCGACCATGAGGTGACATCATCACAATCATCCAACCAGAAAGAACGAGCGGCTTAATGAGACACTCTGGATGCACAATTCCAGCTAAATGGATTTCAGCCATCGTTGATTTGATTATTTATGCCTTTGTTTTACCTCCTGTGTTGGTCTGTCTCCCTGTCCCTCCTCTCCTGCCAAATGTCTTCCCAGTCTTCTCTCACCTGAGCCTCCCTGCCCATCTCCACACCTGCACTTCACTCCCTCATCAGTTTATTTCTACATTAACCAGTCCCCTCGTTCTGTGTCAGTTCATCCTGGTTTTCTGGTTTAGTTTTCATGTTTTCCCTCTTCTTCTGGCTCCTGGACCTGGTACCTGTCGCCTGCCTGCAGGTCCAAAACAACAAATCATTGACCTGCTTGTCTCATTTCCTCTGAACAGGAAACACACGTCTACTTCATGCATTGTTTTGAAACAGCAGCTGTTGTAGGTCACGTGACACAATTATTGTTGCAGGTCCAATATAATTAAAAGTCTTGAAGACAGTATCTCTAATATATTTCAACACAGTTCACGTGTGCTGGCTGTTCAAGTGCGCGTGCGACCACAGACTGACAGGCCTCTTGACGGCATCGTAAAGTGTCTCACGACAGATCTTGTAATGATTTATGAATATTAAAGAGCCACATGAAGCCCAGTTTAATCACGCAGCAGATTCTGTGCTCCTCTGGTCTCCTTCACGGCTCAATCTATGAGTCACACAGGACTCGTGATAGCCTTTACGTCTCTGTCAGGCTCTCTCTGGTCTTCATGGTCACAAGCCTTTCACTTGTGTTGTGTGACGCACACATGTGCAGGAGCATAAGATACAAACATTATCGTCCACAGTGTCGGAGCAGACACTGCTCTGCTGGGGCGTTTGGTTGCAGAGGACGGGCCTCAGACTCACAGGGATGGGAAGTGATGAACTATGAATCATCTCAGTCAGTAAGAGACGTGAGAGAGGCTGAGAGTGTGTGTGTGTGTGTGAGGGGGGGTGCTGACAACTCATGAAAACCCCCATTGAGTATCTTCTGCAGAGGGCTTTTATTTCTCTGTTCATTCATTCTGTTTGTTTAACTCTCTAATGTGTCAGCCTGCCTGGAAGTGATGGTGCAGAGAGAGAGAGACATTACAAAACACCAGAGAGAGAGAGAGAGAGAGAGAGAGAGACATTACAAAACACCAGAGAGAGAGAGAGAGAGAGAGAGACATTACAAAACACCAGAGAGAGAGAGAGAGAGACATTACAAA
>JAVQJL010066674.1:0-14125 GCA_036024295.1 Nannoperca obscura
ATATGTATATGGTCCATCAACATCTTGTGTATGTAATACAGAAGCCAGTTGAATATACATATAAATACATTTGAGTGTTTAACATTCACTCAAGTGGTAAGATGTGTGTTGCTTCTGTTCAGCCAAACTGTCGGGTCATCTGTTGAATGCATCCACCCCAACTAACTCCAGTTCTTGACATAGGCTATTCTAAACTGAGATGCTGAGGAGGAGAATACCGTAGGGAAGATATGTGTTTTGGGGAGGTGGGGGTAGAGGGCAGGATCCATAACTTTCAAAGGCATCTCCCTGTGGCTTGAGACCCTACAAAAGACCAACTGTGTCAAATGAGAAAAATTGCAGGTGCACATTCCCCAGTGGTGCACTCCCTCTTGCCTCCCACTCTCCACACATGCTGCTGGGTGGTGGTGGGGGGGGAGAGGGGTTAGGAGATCCTTTTACACTGTGATAATACTCTCCTTTCTCTACCACGAGATGGACCGAGGAAAGGGTTGAAACTGGAGAGGCAGAGTGAGCGATGTCATTCCACAGCAAGCATCGGCATCAAACAATATGGCATGCCATTTCTTACAGGCCCGCTGCAGATGTTTCTCAGCTGCATGTTAGCCCTGTGCATACAATGGTGGGTATTTTGTGTTGGGGCCATGGTGAAGGCCACAGGGGGCTACCCTTTAACTGGGAGGTCTGGATTTAACCCCTAGTGCCCATTTGACACACTTCTCGTGTCATACAGTATTCAACTAGAATGCAAGTACATTATACACACTGAGCAACTTTAAATCTCAAGGTACTCCGTATAGTATCTGATCTTGCATAATTATTAACTTTAACCCAGATGACAAGATCTGCTAATAGCTTTTTTGTGACAGGGCTTAGCCAAAATGTCATAAATGTCAGAAAGTTAGACTCCAGCTAACTTGCTGACCTCCATGGCAATAATACACTTCCTGTTTACATCACCGAAAGTAGTGGTTCACAAGCTTTGTACCACACGACCCTTTTATAATGAAGCAGTGCGACCCCTTCAGATACACTGCGTACGCCAATGAGTTATGAGCTGTTTCACCAAAGAATGATTTCGGAGATAGTGGCCTTTATGGCCTAATATTTTGGGTTTCCTGAAGAGGTAAAAACTACCCAGTATTTTGCCAAAAAAGAAGAAACAAAATTAGATAAATTTTCTAAGGCCAAATAGTGCCAAAAACTACAAATGCAAACAAATGTAAATAATCCATAACAATTGGAACTTTTAGTTTTTTTTCACTACCAGTAGGCTACATATTTTTACTAAAGTAAGCCACATAATTATGAGTTGCTGTATCTTTGAGCAAACATTTGAATGACTCCATTAGACTCTAATGCCCATTTAAGTTTACTTGAAATATATGTTTAAGACTAACTTGCAATGATTTGCAGCATATATGCATATATGCAAACACTGATGCTTCTCGGTTTTCCAGGTTTACTAAATAAATTAGTTAGTTAGCATTTCCCAATGTGACATTGTATCACGCATCACACCTGCTATTGTGAAACCATGTTTGAGGTATTGCCTAAAATCTCGCATTCCTTCTTATTCTTATACTTCTTGCGCTTGTTGTCGGATTCCAGTATGCCGCGTTAAGACTTGAGGCCAGACAATTTCATGCGTGAGCACCACGCACATGTTTCTCCATGCATATTTAGCGCTCATTATCTCCACACAATAACCCCATGTCTGACACCTGTCATTTTGAATACAGAAGAGGAGATGATTAAAGGGGATCATCATGGCCACCCATGCTAATTTCAGCAGCACTGCCTTGATTACATACACCTGGAATGGGATTACTTCTTACTCTGTGGGAGGTTTAGGAATCACTTATTTCAACACCTTTTTTACCCCCCTTTTCTCCTTCCGACCTTTGTATATCACTTTTCCCTGTTAGTTTTTCTTTCTTCCCAAATTTCGAACCTTTGCAACAATGTCAACCGAACACTCCTTTCCCTCCTTCCTGTTTCTTTTGCTTCAGCTTTTTGACTGGTGGTATGTCAATGCTAACCATTTAGCTTTGCTACAAGATAGCGCAAGTAACTCCTTAGCCACTATGACCCCACTAACAGAGACATCTCTTCTCCTAGAGATGTACAGTAAGAGAGCATAGAAATGGCCTACGAGGTGGCTTGTACTGTCCCATAGGACAGGCGGGGGGTGCTGGGAGAGGATTGGCATTAAGATTGAATCAGCGCTACACCTTGCCAGTGATGTTGTAGCTCAGGGAGGAGGGAGTGCAACAGAGCAAGCAGGGGGCCTGATTTAAAAGTTGTCATCCTTGAATGGCGTCATGTTCGCTACGTCTAGGTGTAGGCACCAGATAGCGATATTCCCTAGGGAGAAACCCCCCCACACACACACACACCCACCCGATGCATAATGTGTTAACATGGGCATATGCACATACAACCACACATGTGTGATCGAACAAACCACAGGGGAGGTAACAAAAGAAGCAGGTTGTAGTTAAGTACATATACAGGCTCCCTTAATCTCCTGATTCCATCCGGCACATCAGATTGCACCACCCTTTATGTTCTTACAGTATATAGGGCAAACCTCCGCCCCCACACACCCAACCCCCAACCACTTACCCACTTCATCTCACTGTTATTTATACTCACTCAAATACCTTTGAATAATGCCTTTTCAACTTAAACTAGTTTTATCGTTGTGTATAAAAATATCTCAAATAAGAGTCTAGTGCTACATGTGTACGGTGTAGTTTGAGAAATATGAAGTATTTTTGTAAATGTAAAAACACAACAGATGCATATGCATGAAATCACATTTTAATTTTGTCATTTGAATAATTCCTTGTTCTTCATTATGGGAGTAAACATTACAGCACTGAGCTTTAATTGGTATTAATTCATGCTTTTTGCCCCTCGGATATTACACTGCAGTAAAAAATTACACTTGTTGGGAGCATGGGAAAGAGAATTGGCGGAGGTTTACATCCAAACATGCTCTGCCGCAGACAACCAATCACTACAGTGTAATTCATAGAGTTCTGTACTCACGCAATGATACTTTTTGATAAAATAGAATGCAAACAAGTTCATACAAGGATGCTGCGAAAGCGAGCTTCAATTTCCTGATTTTGTCTTCGAATGGCGAGAAATTGAAAAATGCTTATCCTTACTTCCCACTATTCAAACAAGGCCAAATGTTTCATGCAGCCTTCACAACAAACAGAAAAGGAAATTTCATCTCCAGATTTCATCAACAGCCAATATGCTGTTTTATGTAAATTGTGTTGCTATCTTCCCCTCATGTTCTGCTTGTTTCAAGTTGAAAAATACATTTGTCAGCCTCCAGCAAGTTACTTGTTATTGTACTGTATGTGCAATTGATGTGGTGTGGAGTACGCTGTTCATTCTGCTGTTTGTCGACTGATTGGGGTCATCTCAGATTAAGTGCTTTGTGCTATCGCCCTGATCAACACACACATCATATTGTGCCAATGCAGAAAAGTTATTATCAGTTGGGTTGTAAAAGCTAACTTGTGCTAACCTGGCGGACAGTATGTTAGTGCTGGAGTTCAGCTCTATTTGCACTCACTATTGCATTATCAATGCAACTTTAATAAGTAGAACCCCTGGGATCCATTCAGACAGTGATATAGCCTGGTTTTCCGTTCATTACAAGAGAACACATTTTCTAGGTGTTCTTTTATCAGTCAGTTAGCACTGTGTCTCGTGTAAAAGGAGCTTGTACAATACTGTGGGTTGCTATGGCAATAAATGGAGTGCAGTCAAGTGTTCACACGAATGGTGCTTCCTAAAGTTAAGCAAGATGAAAAAATACTTTACAAAGGACAGTTTAATATGTATGTTGTCCTGGTTGGGAAAATGAAGTTAAAGCAGAACTCACTTCCCAATAGTTTTAAATGCACACTGCCTGCAACTGGAGAAACAAGTCTTTTGGTATGTTTTTTCTTTTTTCTTACTTTCAACTTATAGAAATGTGATGCTAGTTGTTAACAGTATTTCACTTCAGCAAGCTACATTAAAATGTTTCTTACATGTCACAGGATGGTACTTTTTGTACATTTTTCTGGTAATACTGTTACATAATACTTACTACTACTTATTAAAATGAATAACTTTAATTGCATTTAAGCATTTTTAAATTGAATCGTACCTTCATAGTTGTGCATGCTATATGTTTTAGAAATGCCAAGGATACAGAAAATGCACACATTTAAAAAATTGTCACAATGGTCGGAATGTAATTTTGAGTTACAACCCCAAAACAACAAGAATAATCAAAAACTAACTGGAATATTGTTTTATATAAAATGAAAGAGTATTCTTAAAATGTGGATATTGAAATATGATCCCTTTATGAAGAAATATGTTTATTTTGAAAAATGTACCTATGTCCTACATGACAATATCTAGGTGTCAAGTCTACAAGAATTTACAATTTTCTCACACCACCACAGCTCCCTCAGGATGTTTTAGAAAGAACGCATGCTTTTTATATTGATTCCCTGGCCCCCCTGTACTTTAGTGATTTCCTTGTCTAAACACTGAACAACCTCAGTTTCCTGAGCGGTTCAGATTAGTGACATTGCATTGCTGTTTGTCTCAGTTCACGATGCTAAACTTAGCCCAGCTCTTGCCTCCAGTGTTCCGTAATTCCATCTGATAACGTGCGGTGAAAGAAGAGTGAGGAAAAGACCTCTTTCCCCTCACACAAGACGGAAATCAGCCTGTTGTTTCTTTTCTTTGACCTCAATTACTATCAGGGCATGTGCTACTATAGGGGCATGTTGAGTCATGCCTGCTCTGGGAGTTGTGTGTGTGTGCACGTTTGTGCGTATCTGCTACGTGTATGTGTGACAGGGATTGTGTTCCTTTTAGCCTAGGAGGCACCGTACAGTAGGTGGGAGCCAAGGTGCAATATCCTTGGCTGAGATGTTCCCTTGAGTGATGCCGGCACATGCGGGTAGGTTAGAGGAAGCAAGGAGAAGGAGCGGGAGGAGGGAGAAAGGAGTGGGAATGGCAAAACCATGTCAGACATGATGGTAGCTAATCAAAGCCCAGCTCGCTGTCAGGAGCCGCTGCCGCGGCAGCTGGCAGCTCCACAGACTCACCTCCGGCTTGGACCATCCGACAAAACGCCACTTTGCTGATGGGAAGCGGGACACACATGCGTGCACTGTTTGCATTTAGGAAAGGAAAATTGGGACATGACCAAGATTTGCTCAGAATAAGCACTAAAATGAAAAAGCAGCTTAAGTTTTAATACCAAAATTTCCATTCAAATCTGATCACTTTCCAGCTGATCTCAACACAGATACAGACAGCTTGAAGGCAATCACTAAGCTGGAGTAGATTTGACCTAAGAAACTAATGTTGTAATTTGCACACCGAAGTGGTTTTAAACATAAGACCTTGATGGGAGACTTTCTTCCCATTTCCTAATTTTTTTCTTGCCACGGCTATGCACTTAATGAATTGAAGTAGTGATTAATTAAATGAAAGTACTCGCCGGATGGAAAGGCACTTCACCCCTGTGTTGTAAGTATGTGAATCAAGCCCTTTATGGAGTGACGGCGAGGTTCTTGTATTTGTTATTTGTGTGTGCACCAACATGAGGTTATTGTCTACTGGGGGTATATCACAGAGGGAAGGAAGTTGCTGTGCTCTGCAGATTTCCCTCCATCGACCAACTTATTAACTCTCTCAGTTATTAACTCTCACTGTGTCAATACATTGTTACAGTAGGAAAGAAAAAGGCAATACACTGCTCCTCTGTAAAGGACTTCTCTCTTTTCGATTTCATCAGGTAGAAGCTGCGTGCAGCTTCTCACAAAAAAAAACAAAAAGAGATCAAATATTCACCATGTGCAATGTTTGTTATGACTGCAGCGTATCTGGTCCTCCCTCTGAGCTAATTTGTTAACACTGAAGAGCTAATTTCCCTCCAGGCGTCATGGGCAGTTTGACTGACGGTTTGAAACTCGCATTTGCACGTTGCCGCCGTGCAAAAATCCACCATCAGTCTTTACTCTCTGTTGGAAATCTCCAAGTGTGTGGTGTGCTGCCAATTAATGCGCTCAAATGTGTGTCAGGCAATGCAAGGAGAAGCAAAACAAATGGCTCGCCCGTTCGGCGTGTTGAACCGATATCTGGGTCCTGTCATAATGAGGAATGCTAATTGTGCTTAGTGGCATTATTGGTCAAAGTGTCGGAAGCCGTCAAGTCGATTTGAGAAGTTTGTTCCCTCGGTCGGCTCATGAATGCATCATTATAGAGGTGCTATCAGTCATCCAGCTGCACGCGTTTCATTGAAATGGCTTATTTAGTCAAATTTTCAAAGCGGCGAAACTTTTCCAGAAGTTGTGTGACCGCCTTGGCAATGGCCACTGGCCGATTCCAAACCCTCACATTTTTCTCGTGCAGCACAAACATTGTCTTATTGATGCTGTTCTCTTAAACGCTCTCTCTGCAGAGTTCTTTGACAGTTCAGTGCTTGGATAATTTTGCACTCCACGTAAAAAGCCTTTGAGATTTCACTTGCCTTGGGCCATATGTAAACGTAATTTACTTGGGAGAACAATTTGCCTGAACTGTTTCTCACTTCAAGATAAATAACCCCTCATGCATTATTGAAAATGCTATACTTTTATTTTTTTTCTCCAATTTGCAGTTGACAAGATTGCTCCCCCTCGTTGCAAAGTGGTCTTGCGAGTGACTTATGTTACCCCCACCAACCCGACCCTACCAGAAAATGTCATTTGTTGCATCTGAGGAAGTGGGTGGGATTGGCTCCCATTGGTCTAATCAAATAATGCTATCCAGATTAATTTGCTAATTAATCTCTAGCTCTGGGGGCCGGTCCCATCCAGCGATTCTCGGTGGAAAAAGAGACATTTGATCTGTTGAATCAGCTCCCTCGCCGTCTCCTCCTCTCGCTTCCATCTATCTTACATTAATTCAATGAAGTCGGAGTTCATTTGAATGCAACCTCCCTCTTTATTTCTCTCTCACACACACACACATTACATTTTCAGTTTGTATGTGCTACAGCAACTGAGCCTCTTTTTAAAGAATAAAATATTGCATCCTCACATATTAATAGCCTTAAAAAAAAAATTCTGCTTTACTGGGGGCATATTTGACACGTAGCCAGACTCTCCCGCTTCCTAATTGTAGAGAACACTAGTATTTATTGGGGAATTATCTGCTGCGTCTGAGCTTATGCACTTCAGCTGGAGCCTGAAACTGATCTAAAACCATGTTTCGCTTGTTGAGAGCTGTCACAAGTCCCCAACGTCTGTTTATCCGACTGACGGTTGCTCATGCAGTCGGTCTCATTGTAATTATTTGTGGTGGTTGACCTTAACTCCTTCTCCGTGACATGTTTTCTTGGGAGATGAAATGAAATACAAGCCCCCTTAGGCCTCTATTTTGTTACTAATGATGACTTTTAAATGTCATTGTTACTCTGTTCCGTCTGCACTTCTTGCCCGGTGGTTGAGAGGAGGTAATGGGTCTGGGCTTTGTGTCAGTGACCCAAGAATAAGCACAATTTCTCCCTTCTTACTCACTATCACTATTAACAAACCCACAATCAAAACTCCAAAGCATTTTCCCCCTTAGTGATTTTGAAAAGCTCTGCGGGGGAGCGACATTTTCCAAATGACCATTTTCCTCTCTGACCTTTCTGTTGCCCTTTTTGGTGAGTAATTGCATTTTTCTTTTAAATATTCATTTGTGAGTTGTGTCATTTGCAAGTGTCATGATTAAAACCACCGCTCTGTGGTGTGAAAGTAATGGAAGTACCCAGCGTGACCCTCACAGTTTGCTTTCTCCAAACTACTTTTTCTTCTTCTTCTTTTTTTTTTTCTCGTTTTTTTCCTCCATATTCAGCAGTGCACTTGTCAGAAGAATTATCCAGGGAGAATCTGCAGTGGAGAAAAAAGAGATATGCACTGCATATAAATACTCCTCTAAAGTATTAGCTGGAGAAGGAGGGAGGGGTGAATTGAATAGAACATGTGAACTTAGATAAGAGGATGGACTTTCAGTAAGACTATTTCGATTTTGGATTTCTCTGTCGTTGACGTGTACAGGTAGACAGCGATACGTGCGAGTCGGGCAGGATGCTGGCTCTGGCACCCGAGGAATATGAGCCCTATCAATCACCGCCTACGGGCACAAATGTAATTACACTACAGTTGTTGACTAGCCGGGTAATCCGAGCCATCACTGGCATGCAGTTTCTTGCTTACATTAGGGGATTGCTGGTGCCCATGTTGAGGGCTTCATGCTCGCTGCTCTCTGATGTTTTTTTCATGCGTCTTTTGGGGCCCGCTGGCATGAATTGAGCTCTGGTCTTTACAGAGTTACAAGGCTTAAGAGACTTATTCTAAGCTTTTTTTAATATAGCAAATCATAGAGGTCAAATAAATCAAGATTCATAGCGTAAAGGTTGTTTTACAAATAGAAATCATATAACAGGGCTTTTTGTGTTTCCCCCCCCCCCGTACACTTTGGGTGGCAACTCTCAAAACAAACAAATGCATGGAGATCAATAATCAAAGCAAGATTGGTCTTTTTCATTTCTCTTTTGCTGTTTACTGTCTAAGTGCACCTGCCGAAGTCAACCTCTTATCCCTTTTTCTCTGCAGTTGTCAGTTTCAAAGAAGTTTGGTGTGATCCAGACCAGTACTTTTCAGAGGGTGGAATAAATCTCCCATTAAGAGGAATATAATTGATGGCTTTCATCACCAGAACGAATACAATTATTCCAATCTGTGATGTTTCAACGGCAAGTGCGATATACTGTGTTGGGGTTTGAATGATTTATGAGACAAAATGGAATGACACGATAATGAGGGGCTTCTTTTGTTGTTTCACCTCAGTGTGTCTTTGTCAGTTTTTTCTTATGTATTTTGCTTATTGGCAGGGAACGATTTAAAGTGGTACCTGGATGACATGAGAAACATTGAAAAAAAAAGGAAGAAAGAGGAAACGTGGCTTTTTAGCTACTAAATGCAACACTACGTTCACCAACTATTTGCTATTTCTTTGTGTGTATGCCATTCTGTGTTGGGCAGGTAGCATATAGTAGGTTGTTGATGGAAACCACACTGATGAGAACTGTTGTGGGCTGTAAAATCAAAACAATGAGCTGAAAGACACTAAAATTATTACACAAAAATATTATTTTATCACACACTGATCCTAAGGTATAGCAAGTATAAGTCATTTATTGCTACAAAGGTATATGTGACTATTACTTACGATATTGATTTCAGGTGATATCACCGTAGCCCTATTTTCACATGTGGAAACACTCTCTCTGCGCCTTTTTTTCTTTTTTTTTTCTTTCTCTCTTCCTGTCTGTCCTCCCTGATGAATGCCTGCGCTGCACATCGTCTAGCGGAGGCTCTTGCGGCTCAGACACTTGTCTGAAAGGATGTTTATAAAAATCTATAACTGCCACAGTCCTCCTACAGTCACTCAGGCCAGTGTTTACGTTCCTCGCTCGTTTTTTATTCTCGCTGTAAACAAACTCTCGCAGGCCGTTGTGCACATGCCCGCTTGTGTGCGAGTGTGAGCCTCCACAGACGTGCGTGGGCGTGCGTGCGTGCGAGAGGGAAAACGGCAACCTCCGAACTGCCGCTGCTCGCTCCCACCAGCCCTCCCGGCCATTTGGGCTCTGTGGTAAAGAGCAGATTTTTGCCAAACAGACTCTCAGCTTTGCCTTGAGGCACCCGGGCACCTTTTGACCCTCTGTGTCCTTAACTGAAGTGCATTGCCACCTTAAAAGACAAAGCTCTTTTGATCTAGAGTTCAATCTGGAGGGAAATTGTAACAATTTATGAGACACCCTCTGCTCTGCTTTCTTTGTCTCTGTGTTTCTCTCTCTAATTTCTCAGTTGAATGCCCATGTAATGAATGTTTATTTTCTCACATCCAAATGCAAACACGTGTCTATTTCCTTATGTTTGATCTGTGTCAATCTTGCACTCTCTGTTTTCACAACTGCTGGCCTCTCGAGGGCCCCTGTGGTATTGCTCATCCTCCCACTCCAAACAGCCCGCGTCCTGTTCGCCCACACTCTCTCGACCAGGGCAGACAACCTCTTCTCGTACGTCTCTGTGTCCGATCCTTTTGATTGCAGGTCCTCCCCAAGTGCAGAGGTGCTTTAACCAAAGTAGAAAAGGAAGGAATCAGAATAACTCATACTTAAACTTTGTTTACCCCCCCCGCAGCCTTCAGTCGAGCACCCGTCCCCATGGCGGTGGTGAGGAGGGAGCTGTCGTGTGAGAGCTACCCCATCGAGCTGCGCTGCCCGGGCACGGACGTCATCATGATTGAGAGCGCCAACTACGGCCGCACTGATGACAAGATCTGTGACGCAGACCCAGCACAGATGGAGAACACGCGGTGTTACCTGCCAGATGCATACAAGATCATGTCTCAAAGGTAAGGACACATTTGCATTCATTATTTTGACATGAATTTTGGTGAACAGTTTTTATGTTTACAGGCTACATGGCTATTACGTGCACCGGTTAGTAGCCCACCACAGAAGGTGATGGCAGATCTTCTTGTTTCCACACATACGTATATGTAGTCTTAGAATGTCTTAATGTGACTTTTATCCAAATTTAAGTTTCTATTTTTAATTATAAAAGGTCACAGATAACATTAAGTGGATAAATATAAATCCAGTTGTCTTTGTCATTTTATTGTGCTATATGTTTGGCTCGGTTCTCCAGACCAGTTCTTTTTTAGGAAGTAAACAAATAATTTACAGATAATGGTCAATTAAAGACAGCCCCAGGGGTCTTTGGGAAAGAAGCAAGGTCTTTTTACCTGTACAAACATGTCCAGAACTGCTGAGGCTAACGGTAACAACTACACACTGTTCTGAAATTGTATTCATAGAAAGAGAGAGACAGCGGGGGAGAGCGAGGGAGCACCTGCGTAGTTACATTTTTGTATGAGAGAGAGAGAGAGAGAGAGAGAGCAGTGAGGTCCTCCGATGTGTTCAGCTTTATATTTTCCATGATGCGACCTTATTGTCCGACCTTGTAGTGTGATGAACAATGCGTCGGCAGTGTAAGGCGAAAGCTCTCCGTTTGTTTCGGATGTAATTATTTGTGCAATCTAAACGTGGACTGTGCTTTTCTTTCTATCAACTGTTTGAGGTTAGTTGAGACATCAGCGGTTCAGCAGAAGTGGTGATGTGGTTAAAGCAAAGTGCTTTATTTTGATAGATAAATAAATGTGTGATGCTTAAATACTTTAATACTTTTCATTTGTGGTGATTTCGAGTGATGTAGCTGGCAGCAGCATGTACCACATCTTCTCCTGGATTTGGAGAAAAATGTACATTTTTAAGGGTCTTGAAAACAATTAAACTTGAACAGATATCCTGTTTATCCTCTTCTGAAAAATGGCAAAATGCTCCGGTGTTGTCATAGTTCAAAGTTCAGTTCGACATTGATTTACACATCTAGGGTTAAAACACATGATTTACAATATAGTTTTGTTTTTCGCTGTAGGTGTTTCACGTTGACAACAAATGGCGGTAATAAAAAGGTTAAATGGTTAATCGTAGCCCCATTTAGAATAATGGAATATGAATATTTGCATGTATGAATATGTACACGTACACACACACACACACACACAGCCACACTTACAGGCAAAATATGCTTTATGCTCTGAATTGACTCAAGTAGCTGTGTTTGTTGAGAAAGAAATCTTGAAAACATAATCAGCAAATCTTCAGTTAATGAGAGATGCTGTAATTCACACCTGAGGTCCGCTGGAATTGAATTAAATTCGTCTCTCCTCGAGACACTTTTTTCTTTATGAAACAGCTGTATTTATTGATCTTACTTCAGAGAATATGGAAATGTAATGGCTTTGTGGGGGAAAAAATGGTAAACTGTGCGATAAATATGAGGACTGGTGCTTGAGTAGCATGAAAAAACACATGGCCATGTTTATGCAGTTACCAGTGGTTTCAGAGAAATAAATACAAAAGCCCTCCTTTGGGTAGGTGTGGGGTTTAGAATCATATCCCTGTTATTGATTAACTGGGTCAAGAATCCCAGTTAGCCATTAACATGTTCAAACATTAACCTCACTATACCTAGCTGCTAATTAATATAAATCATAAATGTGTTCCGATGGCAACCAATGTCCATTTGAAATAATATGAATACGTTATCAGTTATTTGGCAAAATAAAAATTTGCCCTCTAAGTTTTGCTGCCATTCGGGAGGCTTGTTTTTCAGAGTTACGACCCTGTTGTGCAGAAACCGGGATGTGGAGACCTATTTGTCAAGGCAGATAGAGTGTAGTCTCACCGTGCTTTGGCTTTTGCAGTAAAATGGATTGCTAACATTAATACAACATATACACGGGTTTCAGGGGTTTTAACCAAGTAGTATGAATAAAAAAAAATGTAGAGCTCATAGCGAGTGTGGAGTGAATTTATGTATAGCATATCTTGGCTCTTTTGTTGACTTATTGCGGCACTTAGAAGGGATGGACTTATTCTAAATTGCTACTCTGTGTTAACATTTGTCTACCTTTTTTTTTTTTTTTTTTTTACATCCAAAGCTTTCGTTCCACATTGGACGGACCCCTTTCAAAATTCTAATGGACCTTTGGGCTTTATCAAACAATTGCTCTTGGCTTTTAAGTTTGCTACCATAGAGTTCAGATAATCAGCTGTGTGAAAAGCAGCTGATGGTAAAAAAGAGGCAGTTTGAAACATGTTGTCAGATAATTGATGCACCCTGTAGCTCCCTTGTTCTCCAGCCGCCCACTCAGACTGAAAATCCCTGCAGGAATGAATCAACGGGTCCTGCTACTGTCAAGAACACAAAACTAACATAAAGTGCCAGGCAAAAGCGAGTCTTTTTAGCATCTCGTTGCTACCGGGGGCGTTTCAATGAAGCTAAAAGGTAACTACAAGCCGATTCAGAGCCTGAGCACTTTGTCTTGGGAGAGGAAGTTGCTAAGTGGATGAAAGGTGTGGGTGGTATGAATAGAGAGGGGACGGGGAGGGAGGGCGCTAAACTAGGGATGGGGTGAGAAGATTTCTATGATTTCTGTGGCTGTAGCAACACAGCTACACATTAGCATGCCGAGCATAGCACAACAAACGAACGTCACCCCCCTCCGACTATTTCATTGCCGAGCTGTCAGAGCCGTTGCTAGGCACCTGCGGCTAAGCTCATTACGGTTAAAAAGAACTAGAGAACAAAACAGAAACAACCAATTTGAGCGGAGAAAGTCTTCAAAGACTTGTGATTAGGCCAAGGTTAAAGCTAGGGCACAAAGCTTTGACTTCAGATGTTTGGTTTTTGATACGTACTGTATGATTTCAGCAAGGATAATGTGATTACGTGATGCGTGCTGCAAAACAATGTCACATATTATTTATCTATATATATATATATATATATATACATATATATGTCTCCGTTAATTTAAAGTGTTGCTTTCTCTTTATGAATTACAATCAATTTGCTTTGATCAGATTTGTAGCCTGTAAGCCACTGGTTAGCACAGGGTTTTGTGATTCTTTAATTTGTCATCACAGATAGCTGGATATTGCAACCACCTCTTATTTTCCTGTCTCTTTTCTCCCCCTAATGCAGTGTGTTTACATGCACACTATAACCCAATCACTGGAAACAACCCAAACAATGTAATAGTGTTATTAAAGCATTTTCATGGTTCTCAGTAACCTGATTTCCCCAATAATTGTGGTTTCCATGGGTTGTTTGATTACGGGGCTAATGTGTGGAAGAATGTGTTGCAGACTACAGAAAACAAAAGAAAGAATGAAAATGCAGTGATGGTCTTTGTGATGGTGAATCGGTATAAATACTCGCTGTTTGTGTATACACAATATAGGCAATTTATATAGGACATTTCAAACACGGAGCCAATTCAAAGTGCTTTACATAGGCAAAGAAAAACATAAGAAAGACACAATAAAACTGTAAAATTACATATACGTTTCTTTTAAGGGTTTTGTTAAAGTTAAAAATCATAGAGGTTTGATTCGTATTAATGTTAATTTTAGACCTACTTC